>PVIY010029585.1:0-31885 GCA_004026745.1 Myrmecophaga tridactyla
TTTTCTTAGGGGGCATACTTCTGTTCAAACCAGCACAGTCAGTAAGTGAAATATTGATTTATCAATAATGGAATTGAGACTATTAGCTAATTCTTTGTTTAAAAAAGTGAAGCTATATTTCTTTGGCATGTCTTGCCCCCAAATTAATTTAGATTACTACAAAATATCAATGAAATAAATAGACACTGTAAAAAAATACTGAAAGAAAACATGGTGAATTTGGTTTAGAATCTTGAAGTGGATAAAGCCTTTCCTTTAAAAAAAAAAAGTTTTAACAGTGAGAGTTTATGTCTATCTAAATAATGCAAAAGGAACTTTTAAATGTTAAAACAGTCCAAATATATTCATGTTTAATTTAACATTATGAAAATACAGATTTCCCATATATCCACCTATTTTTAACACTTCCATTAGAGTAGTTCATTTGTTGAAATTGATGAAAGAATGACAATATTTTAAAAATCACACCAAAATATTTTCTCTTTTAAGATAAAATGGCATTGCAAATTTAAGTATGAAACCAGAAGATTCACCAAGATAAAGCCATGCTGTTTAAAGGATTTTTATATTCAACTGTAAATGAAACTTGGTGAGAATTAAGAAAAGAATTGTAACTGTTTACTTTGATAAAAAAAGGGATGGGGGAAAAGGAGGGGATGGGGTGAACTTTTCATCCCAAATCAGATGACAGGAGTTAAAATGATTTCGGAAACAATTTACTCCTATACTCTCATTTTACAGATGAGAAAATAAGGACTCGGAGACTTTAAATTGTCAAAAATTACACAAGAAGCCAGTGGTAGAATTGACCTACCTAAGATCAAGGAGATGAAAGGGTCCTGGAGTTTAATGTCATTTTCATAGCTAATTTTTTTCTTACTAAGAATAAGATCACTTGGTGTGTTAAGTTCTTATTATCTTAAGGGTATGAAGGGAAAAATCTGAATTTGCAGCAGACATAAAAAATCTGGACAGTATAAAAAAATGTATGTAGAATGCTTTGTTACACTTAATGATTTAAATTAAAAATGATGGAAAAACTTGAAATATTTCACAGAATCTTCACAAAAGACTTTTCACACAGAGGCCCTCTACTGAGAAACTGTATATTCAACTGAGTCATAACAGTGGGGGAAAATAAGTGGATGGGAAGTTTCAACAGAGGATTTATTAAATAATCTCAAAGACATCTCAGATTTAACTTTTTAAATTTTAAAATCGTAAAATATATGCTACAACCCTGCCAAATGCTCAAAATAGATCTTGCAATATAATAATAACATAAAATAAATCCTCTAAAAATCATGTTCTGAAATATGGCAAATGGAGAGGACAAGATAACAGAAAAAACAAAATTAGTCTTGCTTGCTAATAGGAATCAATAAGAACAAGGTTATGGCACAATAAAACTAGAATTCTGCATCTTTATTCTATAAGGAACATACATTCAAGCACTAGAAACTTTGATCCATCTTCCATGAGCAGAATTTATCTTGATGACCCACTCTTGGCAAGTGGTTATGAAAAGTCTGTATTTTGCTAATATGTAGTGATACTACTATGGAAGGCAGATGTGCAGCTTCACTAAGCTTCACTGCCCTTGAATGTCTGATTTTAGGATTCTGGAAGGATGACATCATGCATTAAATTCCATCAGATAGAGTAATTAAAGAGATAGACACTAGGGTGGCATAAGTTCTTCATAACAAAACCTCAATTATTTGCAGCTAAAGTCATTGCAATGTTCCCTAAAAGGGTACATTAATCAAGGTAGTATATAAATTATAACCTACTGAACCACTTCAATGCACTTGAATGTGGGATGAACAATAACCAACAAAAGCACAGAAAAACATAAAATCTGAGCTCTTATATAAAGTTTAAACTTGTGAATACCAAGCAAAACTTTCACATACATAATAAAATTTGTTGACCTAGTCCTAAAGTAGAGTGTGCATGGGGGAGGTTCACAGTAATTTTACCTCCTTTTATATTTTTAAAACATTTTTATTACCAAAAATTTTCCATCACCCCCAGTTGAAACTCAGTACAATTCAAGCATTCCCTAGCCCCATCCCAACCCCTGGTAACCTATATACTAAGTTCTGACTTGATGAATCTGCTTATTCTAATTATTTCATATTTTTGAGATCTTATCATCCTTTTGTGTCTGGTTTATTTCACTTAACATAATGTCATCAAGGTACATACATTTTGTTGCATTTATCACAGATTCGTTCCCTTTTTATTATTTTTATTTTTTTTCTTTATTAGAGAAGTTCTGGTTTTACAAAACAATCATGAATAAAATATAGGATTTCTATACAGCACTCTGTTTTTAACACCTTGCATAGGTGTGAAACATTTATTACAATTGATTATAGCATATTTTTATAATTGTACTATTACTACAGTCCACGGTTTAACTTAGGGTTCAGTGTTCATGTAGTGTAGTCCCAAGAATTTTTTTAAAGTTATTATTCTGTTAGCATATATATAATCTTGCATTCATCCTTTTAAACACATTCAGATATATATCTTAGTGCTGTTAATTATGTTTACAATGTTGTGCTACCATCAACAACATCAATTACAAAAATATTTCCATCATTCCAAATAGGAACCCTGTGTATTTTAAGCCTTAACATTCCATTCCCACTCTAAAATCTGTATTGTAGATTCGGACTCTATGAGATGGCTTATTCTAATTATTTCAAACAAGTGAGATTATACAATATTTGTCCTTTTGTGTCTGGCTTAATTCATTCAACATGACATTGTCAAGTTTCATCCATGTTGCTGCATGTATCACAACTTCATTCCTGTTTCATGGCTGAATAATATTCCACTTTATTTATGTACTACATTTTAGTGATCTACCCATTGAGTTGATGGACACTTGGGTTGCTTCCATGTTGGCAATTCTGAATAGTGCTACTATGGATATTGATCTGCAAATATCCTTACAAGTCCTGGCTTTCAATCATTTGTGGTTTATACCTAGAAGAGAGATTGTCAGGTCATGTGGTAATTCTATACTTAACTTTCTGAGGACCCACCAAACTATCTTCTCCAGCTGCTACACCATTTCACATCCCCACCCTTAAAGACTCACTGTTCCTATTTCTCCCCAACCTCTTCGACATTCTAATGGGTGTGAAATGGTTATCTCATTCTTTTAAGTTTTTAATGCAGTTCCTGTACCCCAGTTTTTCGATTTCCTTTTCAGTACGGAAATTATCTGTACATATCCAAATACATTTTGCTAAAGAGGACAAAAAATGTTCATGTTTTCTTCCTCTTCTTCAAGAAGAAGAAGCATTTGAGAGTCTTCTGCAACAAGATTTCCTGCAAAAATTAATCACAAATTGTGATACTTCAGATAGATCAGTGCATATTTTAGTATTAGTTTTATGAGAGTTATAAGAGATATGAGCTATAAGAGATATAATAAAATTTGGTTATATCTGTAATAAGTGGAAGTTTTATTCTCTTTAAGTGTTTCCTAGCAGCAGACATATTTTAGAAAAGAAAATGACTTCCAGAGAATCATACAAGAGGTCAGACAGAACCCAAACAATTCAGTATCATGGTTAATATAGTAACTACATAACTACCAGTTATGACACCCAATTTAGTTGATTTGTTAGAATTTTAGATTAGGAAAAACATATACATTATGGTTTATGGACACCTTGTACATATTTTTAACAGAGCATTGATGTACCATATAATAGTAACAAAATATTATCCCAGAATTAACCTTCTGTTGTATTTCTTAGAAATCTTCTTAGATTCCATCCTTACCAACTCTTCACTCCCAGAGATCCACAATGTGATGGTGTGGGTGCCTTGCACATGTGTCAAGTCTTTAAAGTCTTCCCATCTAGGAACCACCACACATTGCCAGACCATCAAGGGTATGTCAGAGGCAAGAATAGAGACAAAAGTGGCATGCCCATTTGGGGATGGAGAGCCTTTAGCAGAGCAGTGTAAAACCTTCCATATTTTATCCTAATTACAGAGCCCTATTCTCTTAAATCCCCTGCCCCTTTTCTCTTACCATTCATTGTTCAGTACCTCCAGAAACATGCTGCAATACTGCTTAAGTATAATATTTAAATAGAATTTAAGTGCTTTTATTGTCTTTTGTGATATTTTTACAAGATATGAGAGCATATAAGAAAAGAGAAAATAACAAATCAAAGCAAGAATCTATCTATAAAATGTCAAAACCACTAATGCACATGCATGACATACATGGCTGGTAAGTAGTGGTCATTTTGAGGATATTGCTTTCAATCTATTATTAACAGAACTAAATTTAATTAATGGAAAGATGTAAATGAATAGATAAAATATAAACGGTTAAGAATTAATTATGCTAATTACAAATGGCTGGATATGGACAAAGTAACATATTTTGTATCCATGGAAAAAAATAATTAATAGGCAAAAGATATTTATCACACCAAATCAATATGTATTGTAAGAATGAAAATAAGTATATAATGTCACTAACAAAACTGCATGCTCAAAATTTGTTTTCGGGAAGATTAAATATAGTGTGTCATATTGTCTTTCTCTTTTGCTATCACTTTTCACTCTTAATTACTTTATTACCTTTCATTTTTCCTTGCTCGTCCTTTATTTCTGAAATTGTGGAAGACATCTTCCACTTATAAAACCAGTACAACAATTCGATATCAACTATAAGACAGAAAAGACACTTGCATATATCCCAGCATGTGTCTGTGAGAACTCCTCAAGGAGCCGCGTGTACGTGCACATGCACCATACACTCAGACTTGCACCGCAGGAAGGTATCCAGGCTGTGGAAAAGCAGAAACGATTTTCTAATAACCTCTCAAAAACTAAGCTTTTTGATGGCGTGAGAGGGTGACAGGGTCATCAGCTGCAAATCATGAAGTTTACCTGGCATTAGCAGAAACGCATGATACTTTTTAGATACTAAGTCTAGCCTTCTGACTACCCAAGACAGAGGAAGTAATGCATAAGAACCAAGCATAATAAACAGGGAGATTTTTAAAAGCAAGGAAACATTTTAGGGTAGTATTTCTATTACAGTGAACACCTGCAGAAGTACTGCTTGATTTAGGACAGCAGGCATGAAATCAAGCATGGGATGCTGTGCTTAATTAGCCAAAAAACCTTCCTTCAATATATTAGTACTATGATAGATAAGATAAGGTTGGTAGATTTATCAGAATTCTATTTAAAATGTTTCGTAAAAGCATTTATTAATATTCTATGCCACCTGAGAGTGGGTAAAATAAAAAATAGATCATTTAACTTTCCACTAAAAGAACATTTTTCCATGTAGTCCTAATACTGACACTATTTGAGAGTCCAACTCAGGATTGTTAAAAGCAAATATGTGAGTTCTATGTCACCTCTGAGGAGCGAACTACTAGTAGGAAATAGGATTTTCATTCAACGCTAGGGAAACATGTTTGAAAACTAATGGTTTCCCAACATGGGGCTTGTCTTGAGATTTTTAAACTTTGTCTTGAAAGCAAAATTAGGCAAAAGGAACAGACAGAAAGTGGGTGATTGGAAGTGTGGAGGGGATGTAAGAGCCCTGATATAGTTTGAATTGTATTCCTGTTGCAGAGACTCTGATTCTTAAAGGCAGAATAAACATTATTGAGGGAGATATTAATGTTCCAGGATTGTTTTAGAGGCTATTAATGATTGACATGAAATATTTCATGAGGCATAATTTGTTTTGTCCCTTTCCTTAATAATAAAATTAAATCCCTTCAGTTCCAGATAATTGTATGCAATTATTTTTTATCTCAAATCCTATGTGCAAAGAAAAGAGGTTATGTTTAACTTATTAGCTGTTTTAGAAATGACGCTAGTTGATGTGTTAAATTAGTGTGGCTCTTAAAAAAATAAAAATGAGACCGAATAAGGAGACTTTCACTAAAAAGGCAAAAAAGAACCAATGACAAAAGAGAGCATGGTGCTACTTCAGGTCATTTCAAAAAATAAGGTAAGAGCTGAACACAGATTACTCTGGCTGCCACACCAAAATAAAAGTACCTAAGACATAGTTATTCTTTTTAACTTAGGAAATATGAAATGACTGCTAGATGATCTTTAACAATGGATTATTACTCAATGTCAATAACTATTACAGGAATGCTTCCCATTTTTCAACTGGAAATTGTAACTTTTTGAATTTAGATATTTTTCTTGTGTTTTTCCTACTTCCTGGTGTTTGGTTCATTTATTGACATCTAGTAAGCAAATGAGCTGATGTTTTTCCTTTTGCTATAAGTTTACCTAATGCTTTTAATTTGGGGGCTTAATTTGTCTTCTATGTCAAGCAAGTAAGTGGTACCCAAGATTATTAGATGACAGAAGGGAGAACCATTTTAAAAATCAAAAATAAAATTGCCAAAATATACCTTTTGGAACACAGTTATAGATTTCAAAATTACCCAAACATCATAATACCTATTGTCTCGAGAACTATGGGCAGGCATTAGTCTGCTGTAACAAAAATAAAATGAAACAAATACTAAACCAAACCAAAAAGGAAGAAAGAAGGAAGGGAGGAAGAGAAGAGAGGAAGTGGAGGGAGGGAGGGAAAAAGAATCTCATGGTTTAAGCTAGTAAAACATATTTCTTGTTCATATAAGTCTGCTCTGGTCCTGGGAATCTTCCATCAAGTGACTTGAAACAAAAATGATTCAATCTTGTGGCTTGTTATCTCAAACTGATGCCTCCTCTACAATTTTTTGAACACAGAGACTAGGGAGATTGAAAAAGCACACAAAAACATTTCACTGCCTCTGCCAGAAGTGACACACTTCACTTCTGCTTATTTTTCATTGGCCAAAACTAATTCCATTGCCCTACTGAACTGCGAAGGACAGAGTAAATATAATCTCTTATATGCAGTAATAAAGTCTCTCACACCATCCTATGGTTTTCAATGGCCTATTATTCTAGTAAGGTAAAAGGAAACAATCAATGGCCTAAAGCAAATGCACAGAATTTTATTCAATATCAATTTTCAAAAAATGAAATAGCATAATTATGCATGAAATGTAAAATGAAGGCCTTGAAATAAATGTCATTCATATCCATTTTATATTGCTCAACCACTTTTAGATTATTTGCACAAAATGCTCAATAAATTATGAGTGCATAGATGAATCAACAAATTAGTGTGACTATGATTCCTTCCTTTTGCCTCTGCGCATACGTTTTATGTTCATATTATGACAATTTATATCAGGATAGCAAACTACTGGTGATAATAATTTTAATAACTGTGTATTCCTTTAAGCTGTACACAGTCTTTTCATATATATGCTTCACAACTCAAACTGAGGTAGGCATATGTATATGGTTTGTTCCCTCTGGCTTATATATGCCACATAAGAACCATAGAAAATATGAGAGTATGATTACACAAAACACTTACTTTGGGGGGTGCTGTGCTTTACACCGTCAGGGTGTGCTGGCATATGTTCAAGAATTGAAAAAACAAACAAACTTTAAATTGGAGAGAGCACTCAATTCTTGGAAAATGCAAAAATCCAACGGAATAATTTGTATTATTTGAAAGAAATTACACAGCTAATGTTAAGTACACACGCGCAATTAGCAGATTGCCTTGAATATTGATAAAAAATTTCATTGTGGCTACTTTACTTTCCTAGGCTGCATCAGCAAATATCATAAAATATGGGAACTTATTCACTTACACTTTTGAAGCCAGGAAAATGTCTAAATCAAGGTATCACCTAGTATAGTTTCTTCCCAACAACCAACTGCCAGCGATCCTGGCCTCCTTTGCCATGTGGTAAGGCACATGACAAGGCAAAATACATCCCATCACAATATCCCAAAAGCCTTTCAGGAGCACTGCTTAGCATAAAGTCTCATCATATTCAGTTATGGGTACGGTCTGTCCTGGAGTACAAGTTCCCTCTGTCTGTGGACCTGTGACACTTAGAGAACAAGTTATCCTCTCCCAATATAGTAATGAGGGACAGGCATTGGATAAGCATTCCCATTCCCAAAGGGAGAAACTGGAGAGAAAACAAGGGTCACGGCTCTCAAATAATTTCCAAAATGGAGCAAGGCATACTCCATTAGATTTCAAGGAATGAAAGTCAGGTGCGGAAGTATGTTTTATTCTCCAGGCCAGAAAGGGCAGTAACCACAACTCTTTCAAGTGCTTGTGCACTGACCAAGCTCCCCAAACACTGTATTGAAGGCTCCACCCGCTTCAAGCATCGGGACGGCAGCCAGGCTCTTCTGGAATGCTGGGGCACAGGCTCCATCCTTGTTAAGTCTTGGGATCACAGCCAGATTTTCTGTAATCCCTGGAGAACAGGCAACACCCTCTGAGAACATGGGGATGGTAGCACTCTTTCTGAACAATGGGATGGAAGGCTTGCCTCCTGAAGAAGACTGACACAGACTGGAGCAGAGTCATCCCTTCCACAAACATGGGTGAGCCTTGTCTCTTGACCCCATAAGACCTCAGCTTCCAAGTTTCTGCCCTTCAGTTGACTTTCCCTTCAGTCTTTTAACTATTCCTTTTAATCCAACTTGCAGTGGTTCCATTCATACACATTTCACAAAAAAAACCTGTTAAAATTTTGCCCAAACCTTCAAGCAGTAGGACCTTCCACAGATCCTTCCTAGATAACTGCACCTCCAATTCTGACTTGAACTGAAAAAGGCAGACTGGACCTATGTTCAGTCAAAACCTCACATGAAGCACAATTCTCTGGGGATTTGCTTTCTGGAAAGCTCAGATGTCCCAAACCATCAATCTCTGGTTTCTTTGTACCAAGGAGTTCTGTTCTCAGCTTATCCCTTCACTCTCAAATTTTATTATAAGCTGCAAGGATAAACCAGGATGCATTTTCCATATTTAGTTTAGAAACCTCCTCAGCTAAACATCCAACTTTATCACTCTGAAATCTTCCCTTCCATCTGACATCAAAATTCAATTTTGCCGAGTTCTCTGCCATTTTAAAACAAGGATTGCCTTTCCGCCAGTTTCCAATGACACACATTTTAAAACAAGGATTGCCTTTCCTCCAGTTTCCAATAACACATTTGTCATTTTCTTCCAAGATCTCATCAGAAGCCCCTCAGCATCCATTTTTCTACAAGCAGTCTCTTCAAAGCAATTTAGTCCTTTTCTATCAAGCACTGTGTAATTCCTCTGGCCTCTATCCATTACCCAGTTCCAAAGCTGTTCCCATATTTTTGGTATTTGTAATAACAGAACCCTACTCCTGGTATAAAAATCTAGTTTTGTTTCCTAGGCTGCTCTAGCAAATACCATAAAATGGGTTGGCTTAAACAATAAGAATTTATTAACTTATACTTTTGAAGCCGAGAAAATATCCAAGTCAAATTATCACTAAGGCAATGCTTTTTTCCCAAAGACTAGCTGACAGCAATCCTTGGCGCCTCTGCCACATGACAAGGCAAGTGGCAGCATCTGCTGGCCTCTCTCCCTTTTCTTACAGGTTTTGTTGCTTTCAGCTTCTTGCTTATGTGGCTTTTTCTTTTTTCCTTTTTTCATTCCATTTATAAAGGACTCCAGTAATAGGATTAGGACCCATCCTGAATGAAGTGATCACATCTTAACTGAAGTGATCTGATCTCATCAAAAGGTCCTACCTTATAGGGTTGCCACATGATCCTACAACCCCGTTATTAGACAAAGACTTGGAAGAATTGAATGCAGGGACATGAAGAGGCATTTGCACAGTGATGTTTATGGTGGCATGATTCATGATTTGTAATGAATGCAGGTGGCCTAAGTGAACATCGACTAATGATCAGAAGGCAAACTGTGGTGTATACATATGACAGAATATTGATCAACCGCATGAATGAATGAAGTCATGTGGCATGTAACTAAGTGAATGAGCCTTGAGAACATTAAGTTGAGTGAAATAAGCCAGAAATGAAAGAACAAATAATGTATGGTCTCACTAACATAAACTAAGTATAATGAGCAAATTCTGCAAATTGAATTTGAGTGCATAGGTCATTAGGGGATATAAAAATGGGCAGAGGTTGGGCAATCAATGATTGTTCAAATAAGGCTCAGTGTAAAGCTTCCTAAATTGTAAGCTCTTACAGCAGTCACGCATATTCCTGAGTTTTAACTGTTATTCCTAAATTCTGAGATGCTCTGTTCTTTGTATACCTGATAGTTTCCTGGAACACAGAGAGTCTGTGTGACAGATCTGAGACTCAGAATTAGGGTCCTGCAGCTCTGAAAGTCAGCATTACTCCACACAGCAACTACTAAAGAAGTTGAAAAAGAGATCAGACTCCAATTAAAGATATGAATGAAATGGATCTGGTTAGGACCAAGGCAAATCAGAATACAGGGTAAATGATGATATTGTCTATATTCTAAAACTTTAACTTCTGTGTGAGACCAAAGGAAGAGATTATTATTTGATCCAAAATTTATATTTTCTGTAGCACACTATCTAATTTAACTGGTTTGGCCAGCTTATTTAAACAACCTAATTACATGGAACCTAGAACAGGGAATGACATCTTATTATTCCATACAGATTAATGTAATACCTGGATATATTCCGGAGTATTGTGGGCAGAAAATTTTAAAAGTACTTGCAAAATTCCCTTGATGAATAGGGGGAAAATGTGGAACTATTAACTTCCCCACTTGAGGGAATTCCTGATACTCTCTCAAGTATTAGAGACTCCTGATTCAATAAGCCAAGCCCTTGATCTCGAGGCTTACCATTATGAAACTTATTTCTACAATGGTAAAGCTAGGCCTGCTTGAAATTATGCTATGAGCCACCACCAGAGAACCTCTTTTGTTGCTCAGACGTGGCCTCTCTCTTAAAGCCAACTCTGCAAATAAACTTACTACCACCCCCTATGTGGACATGACTTCCAGAGGTACAAGCCTCCCTGAAAATGTACAACATGACTCTCAGGGATGAGCCTGGCCGTGGCCTCAAGGAATTGAGAATGAGTTTTTCACCAAAAGTTTCAGTAGCTAAGAGATTCCAAATAGAGTCTAGAGGTCATTCTGGTGGTTACTCTTATGCAAGCTTTAGACAGAGATTCCAAACTACCAGAGTATGCCAAGACCCAACCAACAGGATTTCTGAAAATCCTAGGGAGTGTCCAAGGCTCTTTCTAAGTCTCTATAAAAATTTTTCTGAGTAAGTTTATTTTTTCCAGAAAACTAAGGTTTCCAGATTGATCTTATGCCAGATAAACCCTAAAACTCAGAGGTACCAGCTTCTCCAAGAACATCAAACCGTCTCACTTCTCTACCCCATAAGGTCCACACTCCTTTCCGGCATGAAAAAACTAAAATGGTAATTGCCCAGATATCCCTGAATTTTGAGTGAAAGATCAAATGAGAGGGATGAGGTGTAACTGAGAAATTAGGATTTAACAAACGACTGTGACTACTGATTCATTATATGGATATTTCTTTTTAATGTCCAGTGTTTTAGAGTAGCCAGAGGAAAATACCTGATGTTGCTGAACTGTAATCCAGTAGCCCCGGTCTTTGATAAAGATCGTATAACTGTATTGCAATAAAAATGTCAGTTGTCCATGTTTTTGTGGATCTATTGCCAGGTGTTTTGTTCCATCTGCTGATAGTTAGATAGATAGATAGATAGATAGATAGATAGATAGATAGATAGATAGATAGATAGATAGATAGATAGATAGATGGATGGATAGATAGATAGACAGACAGACAGACAGACAGGTAGATAGGTAGATAGGTAGAGAGACAGATAGGTAGATAGGTAGGTAGATAGGTAGAGAGATAGATAGATAGGTAGATAGGTAAGTAGATAGATAGATAGATAGATAGATAGATAGATAGATAGATAGATAGATAGATAGATAGATAGATAAGTAGGTAGATAGGTAGGTAGATAGGTAGGCAGATCTATATAATTGACAATACTATACTGTCTTAGTTAACCTACTCCTATTGCAAGTCTTAAAATTGGCTAGAGTGGTCAATAAGAGGTCAATAAGAGGGTGGGATAAGGGGTATGGAATGTTTGGGGTTTTCTTTTTGCTTTTTATTTCTCTTTCTGGAGTAATGCAAATATTCTAAAAATGACCATGATGATGAATGTAAAACTATGTGATGATACTGTGAACCACTGTTGATATATTCTGGATGGGTTGTGTGTGGTGTGAGTATATCTCAATAAAATTACATTAAAAATAAAAGGTCCTACTTAAAAATGATTTATACTGACAAGAATGGATTAACTTTAAGAACATGTTTTTCTGGGGCACTTGCAGGTTGAAACCACCACAATGCATGAAAGTTGCATTAAAGTAGTGAATCAAAGAATGAATAATTCATTAATCACCATTGTCCAACTGGTATCAGAAGAGGTAGGTTTCTCTAGATTCTGCTTGTTTTCATTATTAACATTGTTTTATATATAAATACACATACAGTTACAAAATTGGGACATGGTCTATGACAAATGATCCTCCTCAAAGTGTGACTGGAAGATTGAAATAGACTATAAAAATGGAGAACCTAGCACAGCATCTGATACACGGTGTGTGCCTGAAAATGTGAATTCTGTTCAGCTGAACATTGTTGTGCATGTATTATTATTCTGACCTCTTAAAAGGTCCAAACTCCAGGTGCAGAAAATGAAATTTATGAATTGGAACAAATTTATGCAATTGCCCATACAGGTACAACATTCAATGAATCATAGGCATTAGCCACATTAAGTTATGTAAGTGAAAAAAATGCTGCGATAAGATTTTCCATAAATAATTTCAACTTCTATTTGGGCAATGTTATTTTTTCATATCACAGAGAAATGGCATTGCATTTAGATTGCATTTAGTTCCAGAGTAAATGTGTTACTATTTTTTAGCTTGAGAGTTTCATGATTATTGTAGTTTAATGCACTTAATTTGTACTGTTAGTTTGCATATCATCATTTATATTTTAATAATAATCATTGGTTTTAATTTTATATTTCTTTTCTCTCTAATTATAATCTCAAAACAAAGTTTCACAGAATGTGTCATAATTAATTCTGAGTTGTTTCAGGTAATAAATCCATTAATCATCCTTCATGCTCATGTCATTTATTTCTTTGAATACAATAATTCGATGGAAGCAAAAAACTTTATAAATTTTAGGTTTGATATTTTTAAGTGGAGGTAAAATCCTAAGTAAGTTAGTCATTTGAAAATAGTTATTAACTACTAAACATAGGGCAATGTGTTAGGTATGTTGCAGTAAACAAAGCAAGATGGAAAGGTGTGCTGGTTTGAAAGAAAGTATGCCCCTAGAAAAGCCATGTTTTAATCAAAAAACATTTCATAAAGGCAGAATAATCCCTATTCAATAATCCCTATTCAATACTGTATGTTTGAAACTGTAATCAGATCATCTCCCTGGATGATGTGATTTAGTCAAGAGTGGTTGTTAAACTGGATTAAGTGACGGACATGTCTCCACCCATTTGGGTGGGTCTTGATTGGTTTATTGGAGTCCTATAAAAGAGGAAATGTTTTGGAGAATGGGAGATTCAGAGAAAGCAGAGAATGCTACAGCACCATGAAGGAGAGTCCACCAGCCAGCGACCTTTGGAGATGAAGAAGGAAAATGCCTCCCAGGGATCTTCACAAAACCGGAAGCCAGGAGAGAAAGTTAGCAGATGACGCTGTGTTCGCCATGTGCCCTTCCAGCTGAGAGAGAAGCCCTGACTGTTTGCCATGTCTCTTCTCACTTGAGAGAGAAACCCTGAACTTCATCGGCCTTCCTGAACCAAGGTTTCTTTCCCTGGATGGATGCCTTTGATTGGACATTTCTATATATGGTTTTAATTGGGATATTTTCTTGGCCTTAGAACTGTAAACTAGCAACTTATTAAATTCCCCTTTTTAAAAGCCATTCCATTTCTGGTATATTGCATTCCGGCAGCTAGCAAACTAGAACGAAAAGCTAACTCAACCTCAGCATTTACAAACTTGCAAAATCGCTAGGTTGAAAATATGTATACAACACTAGAGCATTAGAAAATGTGACAGTAATGGTCAAGAAACTTTGCTATTGCATATGCGATTTGCACCAGCAGTGTGCATGCTCAGAACTCAAGAAAACCATTTACTGGACATGACTACAAGTGGTGGGTCCAGTGTCCAGCAAATGGATGTTATGATTTTTAGTGAAAGCCTATGAGCATATACTATAAGTATTTGCCAGTAGGGTCAGAACAGATAACTCCCATTCTAAGTCATACTCAAGAATTCATGAGGTTTTAGAAACTCTTTTCTGTTAAAAGGAGAGGATTCTTTTAGTAATCTTATTACAAATGGTCCTGATGAAAGGTGCATGATGTGCAGGAGAGAGCTGGGAAGATTGCAATCCAGGCTTAGCTCTGCTTTCGGCCTTGTGTGTGGCCCAGGGAAAGCATTCACCTCACTGAGGTCCAAGAGGACCAACAGCTAAATGCCAGAAAGTGAAGGAACACTCAAAGGATAACGGGAATAAGTTGAAGACACAGGAGTCAAATTAAAGAGGCTCCCACTGACCAAGTAAGGGGCAATTTAAGTATCAAAATTAATAATGACAGTAAGAGATTTTAACTCATTAAAGTAACACTGATCCATGAGTTCATTTCTATATCCACATACATAACATATATACACACATTCCTGTATACATATATATTACCAGAAAATGAAAAGCTCTTATAGTATAATAAAAAAAAGAAAGGAAAAGAAAAGAAAACATGACATTATAAAATAAATTGCAAAATTTTATGGTACTGAAAATAAAAAGTGCAGGAAATGGGGGGATCAAATTACAATATTTGAAATAATGAAGACCTTCAGGAGAAAGTGGAACCTGAACTTGATCTTGAAGGACGAATAGGAAATGTCTATATGGGCAGAAAAAGAAGATCATTCTGTTCATATGAACAAGAATAGTGGGGGTGGCACTGTACAAGACAGGAACATTCTAAGCTGTTCAGAGTTGAGGCTTCTGGTACATGTGAAGGCAGGTTGCTTTGGATAAGTGAGGCAGTACTCAATTATATCCTGTGTATCAAATTGGGGAAACAGTTTTTAGGAAAACATTGTGGGAAATGTCTAAAAGATGATGGGTGAGGATGAATCACATACCAGTTCTATGAAACATGATTAGAAATGGGATAAATTAGAAGATAGTAGAATATCCAAAAGGTAATGGTGGTGATCTAGACTTGGAGGAAAGAGCATGCTGACAAATTAAATGAAGGAGAAAGGTAGAATTCAGAAAAAAAGATAATTAAAGGGGTTAGGTTCTGAATGCTTTAGGTGGCGGGGGGGGGCAGGGACAGGAACTCAGATTTGTTACAATGGAAATAGAGAGACAAATGCCTGCCACACGAACACTTCACCAAACCTATCCTCATCCTCAGTACATGCTGGAGGGAAAGGGAAGCTGACTCTCATGAGAATGAATGATGGCTAAGAATTTGATCAGGAATTTTAAGGAAAATATCATTTCAAAGCTTCTGTTGCTCTGATTTTTGGCAAAATATGGATCACTGAATTCAGCTTTGTGAGTAGATATCTCTTTATTTGAAAGCAACTTCTGTATAACCCAATCCAAAGGCAATGCAAATCTTATTCACCCCTAGTAAAAGTCCGAACAATGAAGGACTAAACTGTCCTGCACAATAATGGCATGACTGCCTTCAGTGTAGGCTGGGTAAAATGTCAACAGATTATTATGAAGTTAAATGATTCTTCACTTATTTGGTAGGGCTCAAATACAGGGAATAAGAAGACGGAACATGTTAAAGTGGATGGTGCTGGGGGAGACGCAGTTCCCAACCATACAGCTTTGGCGGGTGCCAACAAGGGGAATTATTGAACACCTTGGGAAAAAACGCTATCCAATGGCTTTGGGAGCAATATAAACAAATTTAAGTTTCCCTTTGCTTACCATAATTCTGTTAGTTTAACCTCAAGTGTTCAGCGATGTTTGTTAAATATGACAGTATATTATCAGCTATGCTGCTCTTTGATGACAGGAGTGGACTAGAAAGTCATGATACCGCTTGGAGAAGTCACGATAAGATGAATGGAATATACTAGTTGAGAGACCCTGAAAACATTTGGAAGTCAGTGGTAATGGACAACGACAAGGAGATGCTGAACTCTCATCACCCTTTCATTCTAAACTAACAATACTGAAGAAGGGGAATTAAAACTACTCTCCAACAATCATTCGAGTTTTATATTACTGCTGGATGAGTATTATAAAAGGGGTGGCTCTAGAATTCTGAAAAGAAGAGACTTCCAGGTGATACAGGACTAAGAATCTAAGCCAGAGATTTCTTTAGAAAATTAAATAAGGTAAAATGAGATAAAATATCTTTATAAGTTTCCATAATTTCAGAACATAGTAGGATGCCATTGTTTGAATTTGGATGCAAACAATGTTTCAATATTATTTGGAGGAAAAACAATTGGATGGAGTTGAAAATGATTACACAACCACTGTTTGGAAAATATACAATTTAACAATCTTCTTTTTCAATAGTCATCTTTTTATTTAAACCATATATCCTTACCATGCCTATAACATATGTTCTGGGTATTGTGCTAAGTTCTATTAGAGGTTTAAGAGTTTCTGTGTGGCAAAGTGCCATGTCTTCAGTGTATTTCTGTCTTTCTAATATGTAAACCCACAATACCAATACTGTGACCTTGAAAAACATGAAAAATTTGGTTATCATATCCAACTGCTCTGTAGTTTTAATGTTACTGTTACAGTTAATCTATTTTAAGAGAAAATTTATCAAATTGATATTTTCTCAACCATATCTCTCACCAGAATCTTCCTCCCTATTTGAGACACGGGCAGTGATTATTTTTGTTTCCTTAAGAAGCACATGCTACTCTTTTTTGCAATGTTCTGACCCATGAAGTTAAATCTTTAAGAAGAATCTGGCTTTATCCCTACTGGGTTAAATGTAATTGACCTTCTTCTACTCACTTAATGAAATATACCCTCAGGGGAAAGAAATGAGGGGAGGATTCATAAAAAGGATTAATCCTGAGAGATGCAAGAAAACATGCTCCAAAGATTAGTGCCAAAGGAAGTAAGCATATCAGAAGGCTGACAATAACACAAGAAAAAAAAATCTCACCAGATTTCTGAAGTTACCAGGTGATCCAGGAGTCCAAGCCTGATGATAAGTTAAAACAAAGGAGAGACACAAAACAAGGTGTATTAGTTTTCTCTTTAAAAAAAAAATGTACAAGAAAATTCGATAATTCTACATTATTACATTTTCCCATTTTTTAGGGCCATTTGGCTATCATACAGTAATTAGTTTGACTTTGATTCATTTTTGAAAAGTAATTTCTGTAAGGTACTACAATGACAAAAATTAAAAGGTTTTAATTTCCTAATGATATTAAAATATGGCTTCTATTTTTTTAAAGGTATTTGAAGTTCAAATGAAAAGCAATATCAGAACAGCACAAATCCCCAGGAGCAGACCCAACACCTGCCATGAGCTAAAGGTTTTATAAATGTTGTCTTGAGTAAAAGCAATGGCAAACATAGTGAGGCCTTTTGTAAATATGCCTACTTGTCTCTGTGTTTGAGCAGAAATATTGAACTTCTTGCCATTATTAAATAAAATAAAGGAGATTATTTTTTAAACATTTGATGATAGCCTTTTCCTTTTGTCTTGGGAACCAAGTTTGGGAGTACATATTGTGCAATTTTACAGCTCATAGCCTTCTTTGAGAGAGAATGGAGAAGACGATAAATGTGAAAAGGAATTGAAACTACATGAGTTGGCTTTATGTGTGCACATGGATATGTGTCTGCATCTTTTTGTTGGAAATTTTCCATTAGGTTATTTCTCTCTGGCCAAAATAATCTCCATAATGGACAACTACAGGGCAACAAATCACCCCAAATGAAACTAGTAGAATTTGCTTCTGTAGCTTAGAAGTATTTGGTAAAAATAGTGATTCACTTGTAAAGAGCAAATAATAGCTGTTTGCTGTGTGATAAGAGCAGCTACAGAGTTCTCTTGGCTGTCTTCCAAGGTGTAAAGTGCATGGCCTGCTTACTAGAACCTTCTGCCCCTGAATCTCAGTTATGCTCATAAGAGCCATAGAGAGTGTCTGATATATTTACTTTTATTTTCATATTTTCATTTTTTTGTCATTGTGAACTAAAGTCCATGCAAGAAACCTACAAGAGTACAAATGTATATACCTAAAAAAATAATCACAAAGTGAATATTTATGTTTTCAAAACCCAGGTCAGATATTAGAGCAAGTCAAGAACATAGAAGCCTGCAGCATGTTCTTTCATAGCACAAAATGTGTTATATAATATCTTGTATAACAATAAATAACATAATATATAACAACATATACTGTATAATGATACATAAAATATTTCATATATTATCACATATAAAATATTATAATAAACGATATAACTTTGATTTTTAGTCTGTGCTTTTAGTATAACCCAGAAGAAGTAATCAAATGGGTTCAAAATACACACATACACACACAAAATATATATTTATATATACACATATGTAATTATATACAATATACAAGTTAAAATCAAAGATACACATCATCTGGTCATCACAGATATATATGCAGGGATTTGTGGTAATGCTGCAATAATGCCACATGTTCATCACAATTTCACATGGCATATTGACTATACATTGGTGGGGACGTTAACACTTTGAACATATATTGTAATGCTATCAAGCTCATTGTATATTATAATGCAATATCAATAAACCATTGATTTCATGTATTTGTCTGTCCTTCCAGATTTTATGGTCAGTCCATAGTTTTATTTGCCTTAGTTTTGAACTTTATATAGTTGGAATTGTATGGTATAAATTATTTTATGCCTAGATTCTTTCTCTTAACATCATGTTTGTGAGACTCATCTATTTGTTGCTTGTAACTCTAATTAATTTTCATTAGTGTATAATATTCCATTGGATGAATATTCCATTATTTATATATTCATTCCATTATTGGCAGATGTGTGGATTATTTCCACTTTTTGGTGAAATGAGCACTTCAACTGTGACTATCCTTGTATACAGGCCCATGCAATTCCTTTAGATATTTTCTAGTAGTGGAATTTCTAGATCAAAGAATGTGTATATGTCCTTTGTTTAGCAGTTATTGCTAGATAGAGTGTGAGATTTCCCATTGTTCCACAAATTTACTTGAAAGTTTTGCTATTTTGTATAATTTCAGCTATCAATTTATTCTATAGTGGAATATCTCTAAAATTTTAACTTGTATTTCCTTGATAACTTATGAGCTTTAATACATTTTCATATATTTATTATTTAGATATATTCATTTGAGAAGATCCATTTCAAATTTTTAGCCCAATTTTCTGAGTCATGTTTTTCTTATGGATTGTATAAAATATTTCTTTCTAGATATGAGTTGTTGATTGTTTATATGTCATGAAAATATAGTTCCCCACCCTGTGGTTTTCTCTTTTACACACTTACTGTGCCTTTTTTGTGCATTCATTCTTAATTTTAATGTACTCAACCATGACTACATTTTTTTATGCTTACTGCTTTTTGAATCCTGTTTTATTACAAAACAAAGAGATCACGCGTATCTTCTATATTTCCTTCTAAAAACTGTTTTTTTTTTAATGTAATATGTGTTTTCCTTTCACATCTAATCGAAAAATCTACCTGAAACTGATGGTGTGTATTGAGGTGAAGTTTCATTATTTTCCAAATTGAATGTCCAAATTTACTGAAAATAGCACAACTTCCTCACTGTTCTACAATGCTATTTTTCCATAAATTAAGGTCCACAGGTGTTTGGCTCTGTTTCTTGATTTCATTCTATTCCAGTTAGCTGTAACTAATTTGTCTAACCTTAAATGATACCAAACTTCGTCCATAATACAGCTGTATGATAAACTTTGATTCCGGTAAAGAAAGCTCTTTTACCTTTTCTTTCATTGAGAGTCTGTTGACTATTCTTAAAATAAATAGATAGATATCAGTCACATAACAAAGTTCACTATTTTAAAGTGTATAATTCAGTTGTTTTTAATATACTCACCAAGTTATACAAATATCACCACTACCTAATATGAGAGCATTTTCAACACCCCAAAAAGAAACCCTATACCTACTAGTATTCAGTTCCAATTATTCCCAATCTCCATTCCTTGGAAACCACTCATATACTTTCTGTCTCTAAGTATTTGCTTATTCTGGATATTTCATATAAATAGAACCACACAATATGCACCCTTTAGTGCCTAGGCTTCTTTCACTTAGCATAATATTTTCAAGGTTCATCCATGTTTTAGCATACATAAATATTTCATTTCTTTTTATGGTAGGATACTATTCCACTGCACGCATATACTACATTTTTTAATTCATTCAACAGATTGGTGGGACATTTGAGTTGTTTCCACTTTTGGATTATTATTAATAATGCTGTATTAATAAAACTGAGCACAAGTTTTTGTGGGAACATATGTTTTAACCCTCTTGAGTATAATATATTTAGGGGTGGAATTTCTATGTTATATGGTATATCTATGTTTAATTTTTCAAGGAACTGCTAATCTTTTCTCCACAGCATCTGCACTGTTTTACATTCACACCATTTTCAATTTCTGTTTCTTTTCCAATATTTGTTATTTTTCTTTTTTTTGTTTATTATAACTATTTACTGGATGCAAAATAGAATCTCATATTTTTAATTTAAAGTTCTCTAAAGATTAATGATGTTGAGCATTGTTTAATAAGCTTATTGGCAATTTGCATATCTCCTTTGAAGAAATGTCTATTCAAATCTGTTGTCCATTTTTTTAACTGGGTCGTTTGTCTTTTTATTGTCTAAATGTAAATGTTTTTATATATTCTAATTACTATAACACTATCAGATATATGATTTGCAAATATTTTCTCATTCTATGGGCTTCCTTTTCACATTCCTGATAGTTATATTTAATGCACAAATGTTTTTAATTTTGATTAAGTTCAAATTATATATTTTTTCTTAGGTCACTAGTGCTTTGGATGTCATAGCTATCAAATTGTTGCCTGATATAAGTTTAATGCAGACTTTTACCCATGTTTCCTTTTAGGAGTATTATAGTTTTTGCTTTATATGTATATCTTTGTTACATTTTAAATTAATATTTGTGTATGACGCAGGGTAGGCGGTCCAGATTTATTCTTTTACAGGTGGAAATCCTGTTTGCCCAGCATCAATTTTGAATCAGACTGTCATTTCCCCATTGGATGGTCATTTCTCCATGTTAAAAATTAATTGACGGGGGTTTATTTCTGGACTCTCTATTCTTTTCCATTGGGACATATACATTATGATGTTTTGAACAGTCTTGCTGTGTAAAGTTTGAAATAAGGAATTGTGAATCCTCCAACTTTGTTTTTCTTGTTCAAATGTGTTTCAGGTACTCAGAGTTTCTATATCAATTTTAGGATCAGATTGCTCATTTCTACAAAAAAAAAAGGAGTTGAAGTTTTGATAAATATTTCATTGACTCTACATATCAATTTTGGGAGTATTTCCATTAACAATATTAAATCTTTGAATGCATAAACACAGGATATCTTTCCATCTATGTATATCTTCTTTAATTTCATTCAACAATGTTCTGTAGTTTTCAGTATACAAATCTTGCAATTCTTTGATTAAATGTACCACGAAGTATTTCACTATTGTTTTTTATGCTATTGCAAATGGGTTCTGGAAGTTTTTCCAAATTTTCCTTGATTTTATTTAGGATATAATTTCAGAATTCCTTATTCTGCCATTTTGATAACTTCCTTTGTTGGATATTCTTGACCTTTTGCATTTCCATATGTGTTTTAAAATTGTCTTGTTAAAAAAGTAAATGGGTATTTTACTGGGATTGCAGTGAATCTGCAGACCAATTAGCAAAATGGAAAATTTTTATAATAATAGGTCTTTAAGGCCATGAAAATGGTGGTATACCATTTATACCTTTATTTGAGTCTCCTTTTAATTATTTCAATAATATTAGGATTTTCTATGTAGAGGTTTTACTCCTTTCATGAGATGTGTTCTTAACCACTGTGTGTGTGTGCATGTGTGTGTGTATATATATTTAATTAAATATAAATACTGACATTAAATATATATAATATCAGCAGCCATGGTATTTTTACTTACTATTATTTACTTGTATATAGAAATGCCATTGATTTTCTTTTGAGCAAATTTGATGAATTATATGTAAATATTAATAATTTACACATGTATTCTTTTGGATTTACTATCTACACTATCATGTTATATGCAAATGATGATGGTTTATATATTCCATTCAAATCCTTCAACTTTAAAAGGTCAGTTTGTATGTATGCATACATGCATGTATACATATATAGAAGCCTTGTACATATGTATGTATATATGTTGCATGTTTTTTGCCTTACTGCACTCACCAGAGTTCCCAGTACAGTGCTCAATAGCAGTGATGATACTGGGCATCCTGGTCTTGATTTCAAAAGGAACCTTTCACTATTTTTTTTGGGGGGGTGGGTGGGCATATGCAGGTTCCGGGAACTGGACCCAGGTCTCCTGCAAGGCAGGCGAGAATTCTACCACTGAACTATCCTTGCACTGCTGGAACCTTTCACTTTTCTTTTTTTTTTTTTTTGTTACATGGGCAGGCATCAGGAAACAAACTCAGGTCTCCAGCATGGCAGGCGAGAACTCTGCCACTGAGCCACCGTTGCCCACCCTGAAACTTTTCACTTTTAAGTGAGTTTTCTATTGTAGGTGTTTGGTAGATGTCCTTTATCATAATGAGAAAGTATTCCTTTATTTCTATTTACTAAGATATTTATTATAAAGATTTTTTTTTTACTTTGCATTCCATTACTTCAATAGCTATGTGATTATTTAGATTTCTTCCTCTTTATCTTATCAGTTTTGGTAAGTTGGATTTTTAACATATTTCATTTAAAATTTCAATGATTAAAAAACATTATTTCGGATATCTTCCCATCATCTTTTAAATAAAAATTTCCCTGTTTATTTCTGATATTATTTATTATTGACTCCACTCTCTCTTTACATGGTCAGTCACATCAGTTTTATCACTTTTATCAGTTTTTCAAAGAAACAATTTTGGTTTTGTTGACCCTCTCTATTGTACATTTTATACAATACATGATTGAATATGTTTTCATAATATCACTGTCTGCTTTTTATTATTGTAGTAAATTAAAGTAAAATTGGTTTTTCTTAACACTTTCATGCTGCCTCAGCATCTCCAAGGTTGGTTTATCATAAAGGAACTTAGGCATTGTCACAATGCCTCATTATCTTAGAACCTGTTGGATCCCTCAGTGGTTATGTCTGACACCAGCTTAAACAAGAAAAACATCTTCTCCCTTTCCTCCCCACATCTTATCAGGGTATTGCCCCCTCAAAAGTCAAGTAAAACTCCCCAGTCCCTACTTTTGCCTGAGCAACCTCTACAGAGTCACTCATATGACATATAAGGGTATAGTGCCCTGGTCCACTATAACTATTTGTTCCCCACACTTATTTGTGAGCCTATGCTCCTAACATGTAACACTGCAAGGTGTATCACTCCTCTCTATCCTAGGACCTGTAAGTACCAATAAACTTGTATTTCTTACACCTCTGGCATCACTTGTCCTTGCTATAATCATCTATATGAAGAGTCTAACAATACAATTATATCTCTTCTGCTGCTGTATTTGACTTAACTGCACTGGATTTTTTATCCTAATTTCTTGAGAAGAGTGCTTACATTGATTTTTGCCATATTGTTTTCTTATATGTGTATTTAAACACACACAGTTCATTTATCATTGGCTTTAGTTTTGGAACATAGCTTTGTTTTTCATTTTAAAATATTTTCAGGTTTATTTTTTTGACCCAAGAGTTTTCAAAAAAAAAAAAAAAACAACAAAACTTATTTTAAAAATTTCCTAATCTCTTAGAATTTTCTAGCTCAAATTAATTTGTGGTCAAAGCTCTTAACCTAGATGAGGTTAACCCTTGAAAAAGGAGGCTTGCTTTATGATTCATCATCTGATCAATTTTTTAAACAGTCTATGGACTATTGAAAAGAATATGTGTCTGCAATTCTATGCATCTTTCTCCTCTCCTTCCCTCCCCTGCATGGTGGAAAGGGATAAAATCAATGTTTGAGGAAAAAATTTGAGTTTGAGAATCCTGTGGCTTTTCCAGGTGGGTAGTTATAGCAGCCAGTCAGATACACAGATCTGGAGCTTAGGAAAAAGTGACAAACTGGAGGTATAGCATTCGAATTTATCAGTGTTTAAATATTAGATGAAGCAGAGGAGGGAAGAAGGACACAGATATGATAGGCAAGAGTGGCATTTTGGGGGAACATCAACAGTTTTTCAATAGAAAGCAAAATGAAAATAATCAAAATTGGCTGAGAAACTAAGAAATGTAGAAGCAAGGAACACGTGTCATGGGAGCCAACAACAAGGGAGTTTCAGCAATGCAGAATCCTTTTAAGCATATTCCAAGATGATGAGAACAGAAATTTGACTATCACAATTGCCTGTATCAAGAGACTTTGAAGCAGAATGCTGAGATTAGAAGCTTAATGAGCAGAATGATAAATGACACCTAAAATATAGTTAATTGAATGTACAATTTCCTTTTTAAAATTTTGATGAACAAGGAAAGAAAGGAACAGAAACAGTTTGAATGGGGAACTGGGGTTAAGGAAACATAGCACTTTATGTACAGGTGATGGTAAAATTTGAGTTCATCAAAGAGCATCACCTATAGCGTTGGTAAACCTGAAAAGAAAAACCTGAAAGACTTATAAATACATAGTATTTGTTTCTTTTTTTTCTTACATAAATATGTAAAATCAGCTTTTATATTTAGCCCCTTGGGTTTTAACTTAGGCATGTCCCTTACAAATATCAACTCATTCTACTCTTCTTAGATTCTTTGTATAAAAGCCTGTACTTCAAATCATTTTCTCTGATATCTGTATGATTATATTCAACTACTTTTGCTAAAATTTCAAGTCTTCTTTTTGGTTACTTATACTCATTAAACCAGCATATAGAAACCCCAAATCAATTCTATTACTACTTTCAATCTTTTAGTTTCCTCCTGATATTTTATGACTTTGGTATAATTGTACTTTTGACCATATCATACCAACTATTACAAATGCTGTCCATTTCTATGATTCTATTATTAATTTATCTTTTATTTTCAGTTAAGCTTTATAGGACACTCTGATTCCTATAGATCTACCTTCCCATTACCCTGCAGTTTCACAATCACATTCTCAGAGGGTGTTTGATAAATTAATAAATAAATATGAATGAAAAAATGAATACACTAATGAACAAGACCATTTTATGTAAACAGGAAGTTGCCTGTTAAATGCTTACTTCAGATTTTTCTGAAGGAAGTAACCATGTTATGAAATAAAGAGCATCAGAGCCAAAAAGACAGAGTTTGTGTTCTAATTTAACTAAGTTTGAGTTTTATTTATTTATTTATTTTACCTAACCTTCAGCTTCCTTATCTATAAACAGAAGATATTAATACCTATCTTTTATGGGCTGTTAGAAGAAGCAAATTCGTTCCTTATATGAAAATACCTAAGTCAGTGCCTGTGTCCAAGTGAGGAATCCACAAGTTTAGATAAATTTGGACCTAAGGTACAGTGTGCCCCTTGTAAGAGTCCATTTCTCTAATACCATAAACCACGATCTATTCCTCAACACTATCTCTGTAGCCAGCTGTTCACAGCATGCATCTTCTTTCTTTTCCAAAGTCATGGCCTTTAACTGGAAGAAGGGATTAAACACCACATGTTGCCCTATGTCTCAAGTTTTACTGCTTAGTACCCAAAACATCAGTCACTAGGTACATATTCCAAAATTCTACTGACCACATAAATTTGCCTCCTAAAAATTAAAACTAGGTTTGATGAGTCCTATTAGTCTCTTAATTATGTCTTGCTTTTTCACTGAAGGCAAAACAGTCTGTTTATAGAGACGTCAGTACTTCAGCCTCTCTACTTCTCAGTCTCACATTAATAATCAGCATTCTCTTATTTTCTAATGTGTATGTTTTAAATAATTTATTTAAGTTGAAAGCACCTTGATGAGGTCACACTATTTAAGTTTTAATGTACACTTTCCTCTCTTAACAGAAAACAACTATTTTTCTTAAAGCCCTGGGAATCTTCCTGCACAAATAATGGTTTCTATCAATCCTTATTTAAAATTTAAATGCAGTTGAGGTAACATTTCAACCTTTTAAATTATTACACTTTCCAGAAAGGCAATAATTTATCCTGGATGTAAAAGAGATTCACACAATTATCGGTATGTCTTCTGATTGGAAGAATATGTTTTTAACTTTTTTGAGGCAACCTAGAGTTATTTTTAGAAGAAGAGAGCAGAGCAGCTGGATTGAAGGTAAAATATTCAGGTAAAAACAAACATGTTTTATAGACTTTGAATACAGATGTTGAGGGGTGGATATGTTTTAAAATCAACTTTATAAAGTATTGAAAATTCTGCAAGGCTGAGCTTAGAGAATTGATGATCAATTGATACATTTTCATACAATTAGCTCAGTTTAGTTTAATAGCCCCAATTTATTAAACATGTCTACCTATTTCAGTACATAAACCTTCTGCTATTCCATCAATGATTACTCTAACAATGTAAATAGATACACCCCAAATTTTGTTACTTGTAAGAGAAGTCTTATTCTAACTGATATTATGTACAAAAAAATAAAATATAAATTTATTCCTGCCTCTTCCTTTTTGTGATCCACAGTGCACATTGCAAATGAAGAACTATGAGAAGGGCTTCAGCAGGCAGAGATTTAACATGGTTCAAACTAAATCTTGTCAAACTTATTTAAACCATGGAAAGGTGCCCAGTCCCAACATGCATAACTCTTGCCTGTGAATCAAAGGTGCTCACTTTGACACTCCTTGTATTTGGCTATATTATTAAATATAGTTGAATGTAAGGATAATAGATTCCAATATGTTTTAATAGGCCTTCTATTTTTTCCTGTTGTTCTAGTTTGCTAGCTGCCGGAATGCAACATGCCAGAAATGGAATGGCTTTTAAAAAGGGGAATTTAATAAGTTGCTAGTTTACAGTTTTGAGGCTGAGAAAATGTCCCAATTAAAACAAGTCTATAGAAATGTCCAATCTAAGGCATCCAGGAAAAGATACCTTGGTTCAAGAAGGCTGATGAAGTTCAGGGTTTCTCTCTCATCTGGAAGGGCACATGGTGAACACAGCATTATCTGCCAGCTTCTTCTCCTGGTTTCCTGTTTCATGAAGCTCCCCGGGAGGCATTTTCCTTCTTCATTTCCAAAGGTTGCTGGATGGTGGACTCTGCTTCTCATGGCTATGTCATTCTGCTCTGCTCTCTCTGAATCTCTCTGAATCTCCTTCATTCTCCAAAACATTTCCTCTTTTATAGGACTCCAGAAACTTATCAAGACCCACCCACATGGGTGGAGACATGCCATCACTTAATCCAGTTTAACAACCACTCTTGATTGGGTTACACCTCCAGGGAGATGATCTAATTACATATTCAAACATGCAGTATTGAATAGGGATTATTCTGCCTTTATGAAATGGGATTTTGATTAAAACATGGCTTTTCTAGGGTCCATAAATCCTTTCGAACCAGCACACCCATCTTATCTTGTGTGACAAAATATCTATATATCCACTCATTTATTCAGCAAAAAAATTATACATCAGAAAGTTTAGTAGGCTCTAGGGAAACAAATATCACTAAGACCCAAATTCTGCCTCTAATAGTTTCATGGTTAAACTAGTGGAAACAGAAGTAAACAAATAATTGTCAGGCATGGTAACTGCTGCAATAAGAGTTTGCACCAAGACCCATGAACTAATTATAAGATCAATCAAACAACTTCTTTCTGTGACTCTACTGCTAAAGATACAAAATATCCAAGTCAATTCGCCTCCATCAATATATTTTTCAGGGCTTACATGATTCGTGTGTGATTGTTCATTCTGCTCACAGAGATAACTGATGGAAGCATCCTATTTTTTTTTCCCTTTAACACTGGACAATCCTGAAGACTTAAGCAACTGGGAAGCAGAACATAGAGGGGTTTGCCATGGTAGATCTCTTCATTTTCACACAAATCCTGTGTAACTTTTGGAAAACTCAGTTTCAGTCTTCCACTAGAAGTTCAGCTGCAGTGGGGGAATTCACTTTGACTCTTATTTACTACTCTATACCAGTACTTAGCACATGGAAAGTACTAAATTAATATTTCTTGATTGATAACTTTTATTATGCTCAGGTTTTTGATGCTAATGGCCCAGTTTGGGTGATGTGTACACATTACTCTGCTTCCCATGCTCTGCATTTCCCAAAATTCCAACTTTAACCACAGAACCATGATAAGGCAAGACTCACAAGCAGGTAATGAAAAAAGGTAACCTCTCCAAACAAGTCCCCTAGAGTTAATAACTAAGAAACAATATTACCTTCATTTTACTCTAGAAATGTAGATGCAGAAACTTAGAAATGTTTCATCACAAAATCCTTCATCTATACCACCCTCAGACGAAATAAACGCCCAAGGTTAAAGAACTTGGAAATAAATTGATTCTTGGTCAATAAAGTACTACTAGAGCAGTAAGCCTGAGATAGCATTTTCTAGAACCTGAATCTCTGGTTTTATCCTTTTAGCTAAAGTGATCTCAGCTTCCCAATTTATATCACTACTACTGGTTACTTTAGTGATCTATCGTATACTCAACTTAGCCTGCATTTAGTCTCGGTTGGTAGAGATGTCATAATGAATGCCTTAAAATGTAATTTCATCACTAGAATTATCCTCTGTTAGTAGTCAGGGTGATGTCTTCATAGATAGTTGGTTATACTACCTCTACATGCCTAACCTTGTACCCTGAGGATGCAAAAGACTCACATGAAGATCTCCAGGGTGGATTGCCACTGTGGTCAAATCCCCTGTGATCTGCTTGACATTCTCTTTGTGCTGTATGAAAATCAATATGGAATAACTTAATAACTGTGTATCCAGCTGTTTTACTTATTTAGTTAAGAATACATTTTTGATACAGATATCTGCTTTCTATCCCTTTGTGGAGTAGTTCCTTGAAAATTGGATGCTTTTAAAATTCTATAGAATAAAGTGAAAATGCCCGTGTTTGAAGGAACTTGGCACATGGAAAAAAATCAATGAAGATTGTGGTGTTCATAGCTAGTCCCACAGAAAGCGTAACATGAAGTGATTCATAAATACCTAAATGAAATTCAAACAATATTCAGTTGGCTGGTGTTCACGATGACTCAGATAGCAAGTGATAGAGCATGGTAATATGCTTAAAAAACACTTTACATTTACAAGGTTAGTTTATTCTTTTCTTGAGGGACTCCTGAGGAGATAAGTTTTTTAGTTCCTATTTACAATGAGGGGTAGCACAGTGAATAGAATTAGTTCTATTTGTTGTGTTTGTATTTTTGTTTTTGTTGTTCATCGTAGATTTTAAAAAACTGTAGAAAAGCTTTTAGACAAATCCTGAGAACCAAAGAAAAAATGTGTTTTGCTTTTTAAGTGTCCATTCTTCTGCTGTGGCTAACTCTGGGGATTAAATTATTTTGAATAATAAAAAGCAAAATTGAAGGAAATAGGATACTGATGCTTAAACTTCACTTGGATGCTAGTTTTTGGAATTCAAATGAGAGTAGCTTTAGGAAATGGAATTTTGCTAATCACATTCAAACAATAGAAGGGCTTATCCAAGAACAGCATACATATTTATTTGTTTGTTATTGAGCAATACTTAGAGTAAGGCACATTGTGTTCCAAGCCCTGCTCTATTATGAATACTAACTCATTTCACATTCTTTATCTAGGAGGTAGATACTATTACTACCATCATCTCTGTTTTACTAAAGCACACAGTGGTTGAACAATCTGATAATGGTGACAGAACTAATAACTTATTGCTTTATGTTTAACCACTAAGCAATACTCCTCAAATGGCCTTATAAAAGTAAAAAATAAATAAATAATTGAACTACAGCTCAAATACAAAAACCAGTACACAAAGAAAGAAAGATTTAGCCCAACATGACTGCAAGGAAGCTGGAATAGGCATCTCCTTGTGAGTGCTCCTGTTTTCAAAGGCTTATATGTTGTGTGAATTGTGACTTCTACTGCTTATCAAAACAGGGACCAGAGTTCCCTACAAGGTCTCTGTCTCTCTCAACCTGACTGGCAAATATCAGGTAGCAACTAAAAGCTCATATTCTGATGTCAACTAAATTGGGTTTCTGATCCTAATTCTGCTTGTTATTGCCCTTGGGCAAATTACTTAATCTCTTAAACTTTTTATGCTGGCAACAATCTAATTAAGAAGGTGCTATCTTCATTTCCATTTAAAAATGAGAAAATTGAGTCACAGAAAAGTTTAGTAACTTGACCAAGGTCACACAGCTGATAGTGGTAGATCCAGGATTTCCTACACAATCTAGTTCCAAAATGCACGCTCTTTGAGTCATTGGGAGGATTAAATGAGCAATGACTCCTCTGATGTCCCCCAGTCAAATTTTTTACTCTGCTTTCAAAGCCTCTGCACCTCTCTTTTGCACTCCAACACTTTTAATGCTCTATTTGATTGCAAAGAGATTTGACAAAAATGTGTTCCCTCCACCATCATATAATGCAGGGACATTGAACATTTGGTTTGCCAAACCACAACTAAAGATAATGCTTGACACATAGTTGGCCATCCAATGCATGTATGTTGAATGACAGAGTAAATGAACAAATGAATGAAAAATATAAAACGATTTAAATCCGTTAGCCTAGTACTTGACACTAGGTAAGTGCTCAATAAACACTCATTATTAAAATTATAAACTGTCATAATCTAATTTATCACCTACTTTTTATTCGAGTCTTCCAGTTATTTCAATGATCCCAGGAATTTCGCTACTGAAAATAGGTGCTTGATAACATCATTTGTATGCAGCTCTAAAATGCTGCACTGGAGCATCTATTTTTACATCTGAAACCAGTAGAAAGTGTTTCCTTGGGACTGGTTTCCAGTATCAGCAATCTACTAAAGCCAAGCAGAATAAAGAGGTTTTGATGGAATCTTTTTTTTTTTTTTTTTTAATTTCCAAAGCAGAATTGAATAATAAAGTGCTCTACACAGGGAAAATAACTTTCGTCCACCGGAATGACTCGCATATTGAGAACAGAATTTGGAAAATATCACCTTTTATCAGTCAATTTCCCTATCCTCATTGACCATCACCAGCTAAATAATCTTGGTTGGATCAAGCTTCCTGGATAAGGACATTTGTGCCAGGAGAATGCCATGGATGGTAAAAAGAAATAACACAGATAAGTTCAAATGGATACCCTTTAGCTAGGTTTCCTTTCTCTGATTTCCCCATCATGCCAGGACAAATTATGTTTCCTTCAGCTGCATTGCCATGATTTTTAATCACTGTGCTGGTTTGAAAGGAAGCATGCCCCCTAAGAAAAGCCATGTTTTAATATAAATCCCATTTCATAAAGGTAGAATAATCTCTATTCAATACTGTATGTTTGAAACTGTAATGAGATTATCTCCCTGGATGATGTGATTTAGTCAAGAGTGGTTGTTAAACTGGATTAGGGGATGACATGTCTCCACCCATTTGAGTGGGTCTTGATTAGTTT
>PVIY010029586.1:0-31839 GCA_004026745.1 Myrmecophaga tridactyla
ATGGAGAAAGAAGTCACCCCCGGGAAAGTTGTTGGAACCCAAGGGCCTGGAGAGAAGACCAGCAGAGACCATCCTGTGCCTTCCACGTAAGAAAGAGCCTCAGTGGAAAGTTAGCTGCCTTTCCTCTGAAGAACCAACAAAATAAATCCCCTTTTATTAAAAGCCAATCCGTCTCTGGTGTGTTGCATTCCGGCAGCTAACAAACTAGAACAGTTACTTAAAAATTTTAGTAAGAAGAGTCAGATAATTCGGCTGTCCAGTTTAGTTCATGGTTTCATTTATTCTTGATAGCCTGATGAATTTAGAAACATACTAAACAATTATCATGTGTAGAATATCTGGTGGGTGGAAATCTAAAAACAGTCTTTGTTAATTTATGTCATTCCTTATTTATAAAAGATATTTAAAGTTTTTAAACTGGGATTTTGGATCTTGTTGGATAACTGAGATATGTTAGAGGACTTAAGATTCCCTATAAATTATATATGGAATTTTGTTTATATACATATATATGTTTTTGCAGGAAATATCTTCATTTAAGTTCTCAAATAGGTGAATGGTCCCAAACAGGTTTTGAAAATGACACTGATCTATGCTGGTGATCTCTAATCCTTCTAGGTCATGTACCTCTAAGAGTTGTCTGTATGTTTTTGTTAGTAGTCCTAAATTGTGATTGTATATTACTGTGCTATTTCACACGTATTATCAAATAAACGTTTTGTAAAGATAGAAAACAGAAACCTGCTCCCTGAGGGAAATCTTGGCCACAGGTTTCCTTTTTGGAGAACATTTATTCAAAGTGTTAACTAGGGTAGGAGAGTTTTTGTTCTGATGAGGCACAACCAACAGGTACATATGCTTTACAGTATTAATACAAGATAATATAAAATCTGGTGGATACAGCAGGAAATCAGGATCCTTTGTAGGATTTGGATTATAAAGTCTCTAGCTCTTGTATGTTAAGGACCAACAGTCTAGACAAAGGGAACGTAAAGGAAAGCATTTAAACAAAGCAGACTCTCAAGAGAAAAATTTGAAATCATTAGCATATTGAAAAGCGTTTTAGTGTCAATGATTTTATGGTGTTGATTCTAATACCAGAAGATAAAACTTGGCTGAATTTTCCATCAGTTCATGTTCTTTAAAGAAATTTGGGGCATTTTTTAAATAAAGGGAAAATCCTTTATATATGGCATCTTTTTAGCTTGGTTGCTGTCAGCATTTCTGACAAAGGTTGAGAAAAAGAAATGTTAACAATTTTGCATTCGGTTTTTAAAATACTAAATATGATACTTTATTCCTAGGCTAATAAAAGAGAACATGGATGAAGGTACCTGAGATGTGGTTTCTGGTGTAATTCAGAAGAGTTTAAAGACTAGGAATGTTGGAATCATATTTCTTTACAGGTTAGTTCTTCTGTGTTCATTAATTTTGAATGGCTCATGTTATATTCCTTTCTTAGTTTTAACCATTTTTTATTTTAATCTTATAATGAGCATATGGAATGCCCTAGTGTTTTGAGTTAATGGAGTAGTTGGAAGGTGAATTTTGAAACCTTTTGGGCTCTATCTGCCTTATAACTGAGACTCTAGTATCACTGTTCTGTTGCTTCCAAGCATGTTTGGAAGTTTTTATAGCTCCATAGTGCCATTCTCTTTTCTCCATGTTAATGCTATGTATATTTGTTTTTAGTAAATTTAGAGTAAGAACAGAAATGACATTTTAAGCAGGTCTTATTTATAGAGAAAACAAAACATTCCTTGTAAAATTTCAAGTAATCTCAAACCTTAAAGTTTAGTCTTTATGGGCCATTTGAATAAAAATGATATAGTGTCATAAAATCATGCCTATGCTAGATTACCTGCTCCATCTCCCCCTTGCTTCTTTCCCCTTTTTTAGAAGCCACAATTTTTCTCAAATCTTGTATTATGTCCGGCAACCATGTGAACATTTATACTCGTGATCTTTATGTGATCTTTATCAAGATTTTGATGGTGTTACTGTCATCCTAATAAATCCACAAAGTGTTATTTTAAGTCTAAACTTTCTAACTATCTAAAGTGGTGATGATAAACATTGTTTTGTACTCTTGGTACTAAAAGTGTGGTGCCAGGGACCAGGATCATCAGCATCACCTGGAACTTCTTGGAAATGGAATCTCAGGACATAACAGATCTACTGAATCAGAATCTGCATTTTAACAAGATCCCAAGGGACTTGTTGGTACACTGAGAAGCACTGATATATACTGTACCTTTAAGGAAAAATTTCACCTTTTGAAAGTCTAACACCCACCCCATGTAACACAAATATATTGGTTGTTTTTGAATACTATTATTCAGTTTCTAGAACACTGACACAGAGTGTGGTACCTGGCCCAGCACTTGGGAGATTAATAGCCATCTCTTAATGTGTCTCAGGCCTCTCTGAAGGATGCGCCCAACAATGTTTTTTTTTTCTCTGAAGCCCTCAAGATGATTCTTGAAACTACTAGAGAACCACTGACCTAGGAAATTATTAGAGCATTCCTTAATGGTTATTGGGTATTCTGTTGGGATTATCATTGCAAACTGCTTTATATGTAGGTCTGTAAATAAGATTTGAAGACATCTCAAAATTATGGGTAGGGAAAAAAACCCAAAGCTGTGGAATTATGTGGCCATCAAAGACAAAGGGAGGTACACAGAGAAGGAAACCTACTCTAAGCTTCTCAAGTGAATTTATATTGCAATTTTGGCATTTTACATTTTTTTTTACAAATGAGAAAACTATTTCCAATTTCTGCTTTTCACTGTGGATTTTATTTTCTAGTCAGTGAAATAAAACATTCATTCCAATAAAGAAAATTTTAATTAAAAAATAAAACCTGAAAATACATAGTTTTAGTAAAGTGACAATGAACCTGTTTTTTATTATGAAGAGGTAAGAAGCTGCCATTTCTATAGCAGTTTCCTCAAAACCGTAATAATGAAAAATGTCAATTATCTTTTTAGCCTGTCCTTTAAGTAAAGTAGTGGTTGAAATAAACCAATATTCCAATTTTTTTTAAAGGGCTTATTAAAATACTACTGGCCTTCACCCCAAATCTGACTCGAGAGACCTGGGGTGGGGCCTAAGAATTGTGTATTTTGAAGGTGATGGCTGATGCTGCTTGGGTCTAGAGATTGTACTGAGAAGCCACTGCTTTATGTTATTACCTCATTGAACTCTCATCAGCTCAATAATAAAATAACTGCCTTAAATACAAGTAGAGAAGAAACTGAAATTTGATTTTATACGTCAGATATACTAATTCTGTCATGTAATATCTTTCAAGTCTGCTGCTCAGTGATTCTAGCCCAGCAATTTTCTCTATAGAAAAATATACTGTGGAATTAATTCCTGTTTGCTAACAAAGAATTTTTATTTTTCTGTTGAATCATTTTGTGGAAGAAATGCTTTCAGTGATACAGGAGAGACAACCCAGAAAGCAAAGATTTCATTTGTGAATTTATTATGGTTATATGAGCAATCAAAACACTTTACATTTTAAAATATACCTCAGGCACATTTTGTGTGGTTAAGATTCCTGGAATTGTGCGAATTTATATTCCTATTTTCCCTGTTTTAAAAGTATGTTGCCTACCCCTTGGCACAGTGGTAGTCTTGCTGGTTAATGTTGGAAGGTATTATGGCAGGAGCCCACAAATTCAGATTAACAACACCCTTTTCAACTTTCTGTTACTGATAACCAACCATTAGAGGGATTTTTATTATCTCTTTTCAGTTTTCAATTTCGGGAAAGTCCTTTAGGACTTAGGTAAGGAAACATACTCATGATAGAAATTTGCCATTGTTAGAAAAATCACAGTATGAGTTTTGACTCAAGGAGAACAATTAAGGGGATACATAAGCAAAGGCAAATATAAATTGTTCTGATAGAAAAGTAATTTTCCTATTCCAAATTAAGCTGATGGGGTTTCCTATCTTGCAAAATGAACAAATGACTATTTCCTGATTTTGTTGTATTTTATTTGCCTTAGGGTTACGATATCATCACAGTGTTTTTGGAGAAAGAAGTCAAATAGCATCTGCATTATCAGCACAGAACATAAATTGCCTTCCAAGTTCAATAAGTAAAGCCGTATGGATTCCATCGGTGGTGCTCCATCTGTATTTACTTAGATTTGAGATCAATAAAGCTTTATAACTGTAAAATAATTGGGGGGTTATTTAACCCTGAATAACAAAAAATAAAAATATATATATTTTTAACAAAAAGCAGTACTTGAGCTCATGGCGAATGGTACAAATTTGTGAATCAGGATGTGAGTGACTTCATAGAACAGTTTTATATTCCTGTACTGAAACCAAACTACCCTTGTATGCATTTGTAATTGTATGACATTTGTTGAATCCCTCTTTTGTATTAGGTATTGAAGATGCTACATTCATTAGAGTAAACCAGTGTTGAGTGTTACAGTGCATTACAGCAATTGAACAACCAAATATGTAAATATAGTTGTTGCCTCACTATATATTGAAAAAGAGTAACAGCAGAGAAATGTCCTATTTTTTTTTTGTTTTTGTCATGGGCAGGCTCTGGGAATTGAACCCGGGTCTCTAGCATGGCTGAGAAATGTTTTTTTAAAAATTAAAGCTGAAGAAACAGATTTGTGGTAATTGTTTTTTAGTGATCTTGAATGGCTGATTTGATTGTCTGCTCAGTTAAGAGCTTGTCCTTGTCCTGTATTACATTCCTCAGTTTTATTTCTATATTGTACATTTGTTTGTAGCTATACAAAGAGATTTCTTTGGTCTTGAACTGAAGTACTAAGGTCTCACTGAAGTTAATGTATATAAACCGTGAGCTGTTGGTTGACAGTTGCTTTGTTTCCCAACGAAATCACTGCCCATGCTTTCTATAATAGTTTACGTAAATGCCAAAGTTGTATAGTTATCTGCAATGTGTGAAGAATTGATTCAAATCCTCTTCTTCCTTAAGAAAAAACAGAACTTTCAGCATTTATTTATTTTGGGGAGGTTGCAGGGTCCGGGAATCAAACCTGGGTCTCCCGAATGGAAGGGGGGCATTCTACTACTGAACTACCTGTGCACCCCAGCATTTAGTTTTCAGAACTCATTTGAGGACCTGCCTTTAAAGAAGTTTAGAGCAACATGGCTATACATTGTTTTCCTGGTAGGTACCTAATTGTGTAAATTACCAGCACACCTGGCACAAATGATAAAAGGTGAGATTTAGACACCTTTACGTTAAGCTGTCATGTATTTTCGAATTTTTCTTTCAAAATGACCCTGCTTCAGTCAAACCAACTTGGCACATTTTTTTTCACTTTTGCAAATACGCCTTTTTGTTCACCTTTCCTTCCTGTAGTCTCATACTTGATTTCATAGCTTTTTTATTTCTCAGTACTAAATTCCTAAGCAAATCGATAGGCTCTCCTCTTGGTTTATAACTCTTATCTCCTTATTGTGTTACTAATATGCTTGTATTTTAGGATGTTCCTGTAAGGTTATTCCTATTCTGGGGATGATTCTAAGATAACACAAATTTTATGTGTAATTGACCAGGAGTACTATCTGTTTTTTTTTTTTTCCTCTAGAAAGCAGTGAAGTTAGTTTCAGTACTTGAACATGATACCATTAGTTGAAAAAGCCCAATCCCAGTTGCCATCTATATAGAAAGCTGTATTTTTACATGTCCACCTTGTTTTGAAGTCCTGAGACCCCAGATACAATGAGAAGAAAAAGATCATTGAGTAAATGTAGGAAAGGGCAGTTTTGGGATATGAATTTAATCCAATTATAAATTAGGACCTAAAACTGTAAACTTTTCCATATTTTGAACTGAGCTTGACAGATTGGTATTTGCAAATTATTTCTCAAAATAACAGGAGTTATCTATACTTGTGAGCAGTAAATTAAACAGAGCAACACTGTAACATGGAAGTGAATTAGTAACCAGGATAGCAAGGTATGGCTAAGCCGTTCCAGTTTTTGAAAGTAGGGGCACAGAATCTATCTGGCTTTTCAAAATTACTTGATGAATTCCAGAAACAGATAAATGTTTACAATTAACATTAGTGCTCTGAATGCTCAGTTTTATTATGTTCTCTGCAAAAGCTTTTCAAAGGATAAACAATTTTTTTTTGCTCAGGATCTGTTGCAGTGGTATATTAGAAATAGATCATGATTATCTCCTCTCGCCTTGTGCCTACCAAGTTAAAAGTCTTATTCAGGAAGTAGCAAGTCCACACAAATTTTATTTGGTGCTTGGTAACTCAAATGCAACATGCTCCCCTTGCCGTTAGCAAATGAAATCTTTACACTTGATTTTTTTCTTTTTCCTTTTTTTTGCACAGAAATTTGCCAGGGCTAGTAGAAAACTACAATGTAGCTAAAGGTTTTCTTTAATCTTCTTAAATAATCCTTGTATATACCACTCCACATTGTGGAAAAACTGAATTGTGCAGTCTGGGCACCAAAACATTGAGATCTCAGAGTCCGGGCACAAAAACTTCCATCTATATTTTATATCAGAACAACCCTGTCCCATTTTATATTGTATGACAATGACAGGCCTTAGACTGCAAGAGGTTTTTTAAAAAACGTGTTAGATGTGCCAGAAGAATTTCAAGCTGCTTCCAAGGGAATATTTAGAAATTGCTCTGAAAATAGCTCCATCACAATCCTGTTTGGTCACTGCAGCTGTACTCTGTATGCACCTATTAGCAACTTAACCTAGAGAGAAAAAATTAAAAATATGTATCAGTACAGAAGTAAAGAGCTCCCCTTTTCTGGAAGGAGAACAAAAAAAACATAACCAAGACTTGTTTATCCTACTTGGCAACATTTAAACTTAGTGTTGTTTCTACTGGTTCAGTATGTTAATAGTAAAGAAATTCCAAGTGCTTACAATTTGATTTTAAGCTATTTTATATTATTAGATAGACTTTTACAAAAGGTTAGTTGAATGACCTAATGTGATGGCTATTAAAAATACCAGTCTCCTACAGAACTCTTCTAGAAGCAGATTCTCATTCTTAACATTAGTCTCTTGATATATTTCATTATGTCTAACAAAGTCTTGATTCATACACTGCTTTGCTACCCTAGGGAGTGCATGTCTCTCTGCATATACACTTCTCCACAAAGACCAAGGAACACAACATTCTTGAAAATTTTTTTTTTAGTGTAGCTAGTTGAGTACTAAGTTATAAGAAAAGAATTTTCACCTTAGCAGAGGGTGCTTCCGTCAATCTCATAAAAAGTTTATTGAGGCCTGCAACAGGACTGAAGGAATAAACAAAATGACTATCCTAGGGTAGAAACAGACAAAGTTAGTATTTCTTCAGAGAAACCTCTACATCTTGAAACCATTAAAGTCTATGACCTTATTTTATTAGAGACCAGACACCTTTAAGCACAAAATTTATGTTACACAACTGAAGTTTTTAAAATGCTATGATTTTATCTTTTTCTCAATTTATTAAAAACATGCAAATTACAAGCATGATTTATCTAGAAAAGCTACTGAGTACCCAGATAAATCTTGGGCTTAGAATGCATCATGAGTATTAAAAATATTCATGGGTACTAAAGAATTGTAAATATGGCAGATTTGATCATCATATATTTACATATAATTTGATCATATATTTTTATTGTAACATGTTGAACTTTTAAAAATCAAAATGTTTAATGAGTTAGAACAATACACTAAAATAAGCATAAGTACAAGCAATGTTAATAAAGTGATTGTATTTAGGTGCTGAATAAATGTTATTTGCATTTTCCAAGTTTTCTTTGAATAATTTGGCAGTCTTTTTCTATACAAATTTATATTCAGAATAATGTTGTTTCTAAGACATGTTAAGCATAATTTGAGACATAAGATTTAGGATAACTTTATAGTTTTTTCACCATTCCTAACAACTGTTACTGAATTTTAATTACTGTATTCTATCAAAACACAGGAATTTTTATGAAGTCACAATAAATCACTATGCTTTTAATTAGAATAATTTAGTTTTTCAGTACTAAATTACTACAGAAAATCTTACCAGGAAAACAGGAAGTTGAAATTTGTCATTTAAAACTACAGCTTGTACACTGCAAGGTCCACAGAGCCGGGCAATAACTTCTTTACCCAGAAAGTTTGCATGAAAAATGAACAGCAGAATGCCAGAGCCTGAATGAGGGAGATGCAGACAAAAAAATATGTTTCATTACAAAGGAACAGACACCCAGGGCCAGTCTGTCCCTAGTTAATAACTTGGAGGGAGGAACATTAAATAAACGGGTTGCCTGAAAGAGGCCTGGGTGACACCCAACTCACTTAAATATGCTTTTCTACACTAAAGTTTTTTTCTTTTTACACAAGTTGCTGCTGAGTACATAAACGTCCATGGGTATTTCTACAGTAGTTATCTTTGGGTGCAGGATCCATGGGTATTTCTACAGTAGTTATCTTTGGGTGCAGGATCAAGTAATTTTCCATCTTCCATACATTTCGCCTCTTCTATAAGGACAGTCTCAGCTCTACTGTGAAATACTCAGTTGGGACACAGGCTGTAAGAGGCTGAAAGGCTGAGTATCCTGATAATATTGGTCTAGACAGGACAGAATCCAGACACGAACTGTGGGTCAGCACTGAGATCCTATTGGAAAGTCTCTTCATTAAGGTTATATGTATATTTCTAGCAACCAAAATGCGTTAAAGCTAAGGGAGATATTTCACTGGTCAATTTTACCAACAAATTAGTGAACTAGATATATATTTACTTAATAAAGCTAAGAGTTGTTTTATGATGATTTTTTCTTCAGCCAAACTGTTTTAAACAAGACTTGCAGTTTTCAAGAGCCAAACCCCCTCAAATGTTGATCAGTGTTTCTTAAGCTTTAATGTTTACAATTCACTCGGACATCTTCTAAGGAATTGACCGTGATTCAGTAGGTATGGGGTTGGCATCTAAGAATCTATATTTCTGACAAATGCTCAGATGCTACTAATGTCGCTGGTCTGCAGAGCAACAGAATAGTAAATGTATCAGGATCTTTTATTTGAGGATGGCAAGGCATCTTTGTGTGGTGAGACTGCAAGTGAATACCATTTCTGGACATGTGCAACTCCAACAAATCTGTCCAGGCACAGTATACAGTACCTGATAGATGAGTTACAAAACACATGGAATTGTATATGCACAGATTAAATAAACAGCCCATCCCAGGCTTGCTTCCGTATCTGGCATCCCTATGAGCCAGTTGGAGGGTGGGGACTCTTACTAACAAAACAAAAGCTGAGTTTAGCCTTCTGTCTTCAGGCAGAGGCAGTGAGTGTTACTTATCTCCACTTGGTATCTGGAGCATGTGTCCCAGAAGTGGCCATGGTCTTGCCTGAAAAAGCCACTGTTAAGCACAGGCCAGGAAGCAAAAGTGAAGCTGCCTTCTCTTGCCCCAAAAGCTTTACTATGGGGCAACACATTCACCTAACATCCATTAGTACTATCTTATCCTCCCTGTCACTTGGTTTTTAGTGAGTGCTGACAAAGTGCTTTATGAACTGCCTCAAAATCACCTGGGTAGTGGCTTTCAGGGTTTCTTGATAACTATCTTAATCATTATACTTAATGGAATATTCTTAAGATTTTGTTCAAGGAAATGGTTCTGACAGGCTTACCTTCTGGTATGTTCTGTGGGGGGTTGTAATTGAAATCTGTTGAAAAATCTGGTCCCTCACAGAGACGATGACAAGCTATTGGAAAAACTGGTTCTAGCAGCGTAAGACGCTCTTCAAAGTACTCCTTTATCGTCTGTTCTGCTACTCTTGAAAGTCTTTAACATGAGTTAGTAAAAGTTGTCAATATTAATGTAGAAAAGAACCATGAGCCATAAGTTTATTATACTGCTGATACCAGTGAGGCCTCTCTGATCCAACTTCTTATAAAAACTGCAGCCCAGGCCTCATCTTGCTCCCTTGTCATTTCTTTTTAGTTCTTAGCCCCCAGCATTTGGCACACTATAAAACTGTCTAGTTCTCTATCTCCTCTCACAGGAACTCCAGGAGTATGAAAAGCCACAACTGAATCATGTTTTCAGGCCTAGCACATAGATGGTACTCAATACCTATTTGTTGAATGAATGAATGATGACAGAAATGACAACTCTTAATAAAATAAAATTCAAGACCTGCTACACAAAAATTCTTACTACAGTATTTAGTTTGGAAAGCAAATATAATTTGTGCTATATGTTCCAGAAAAATATTTTGAAATTGGAATAACCGACTCATCTGGTTTGTGTGGAACATTTTGGTTTTAGTATTGTAAGACAGTCCTGACTACCAGGAACTCTGAGTTCCAGGCAAAGCCGGATGGTTTGTCACCTACCTGCTCGCTACTTGTAGTTACTGACTCATGTGAATAAAGACTTTGAGATATGATATATAAAGATTAGACACAAATGGCACCATGTGTAACAGGATGGTCACAGAAGGGAAGCTTCCAGCAAGGGCTGGGAAGGTGCACAGTCATGCTGGCCACTTGCCTTTTGGTGTAACCACTTTGAAGACATAAAGATCAAAGTGATATCCTAAATACAGTGGGTCAGGAAGAGATAAGTGGCTACCTCAGCCTGAGGCTGCCTAAGGACTTCCTTCTATGTGGAAAAACAAACACACTGCTTTTGGTAGCTACTGTTTATGGAGTTTGTTACAGGTTGCCAAAAGAATTCTTAAAAGATAGGAGAAAAATAGTAAATTACTTGTGTTATGAAGTATGAATTTACACTGCAATAAAATATAAATCCATGAAGACTTGTACATGACAGTTTTTTTCTGAGCAGATGTGCCCAAACAAATACATTATACTTTAACAATCACTTCATACTTACGTTTCTAAATGATTCTTAAGCAAATCATATACCAACACATTGTTACACTGCTTGGCAAAATGCAGTGCACTATTCTGGTGCTTTGACAAAATATTACAATCAGCTCCACATTCAATGACGAGTCGTACAATGTCTGAATTTCCTCTTTTACAGGCCTAAATCAGGAAGAAAGAGTAATAATTAAAATTTTATAGGCACAAGTCAATGTCTGTCCCTTTCTCCACACAAATGTCAAGAAAGGGAGTAGAGCCCTGGAGAAGGGGTGAGGACATCTGGGCCAGGCCTCAGCCAGAAAATGCTAACAAGTCAAACCCTTGTCCTCTATTACATTTCTTAGATAAATTTTAGAAACCGTGAATCTTCATATAAGTTAGAGTGGTATGCTTTGTTTACTCAGTGACCCGTCCAGGGACCATGTGCTACATTTAGCTCATTTGTCCCCTGGGAGGGGAGGTACACTCACCCATACATGGTGTCCACATAAGCAGCATTGTAGCAGAGATACAGGGAGCGGTGAAAGCTGCTGTCCTCACTATTAGATGGTTTCTACTGGGCATCTCTAAAGCATCTCTTAGCATTATAAAATAATTTCAAAATTTTCCTAGCAGTTGCTTTTATGGGGGGCTATTTAAGCATAGATTCAGATTTGCTTAAAGATCCCTACAGACTGGGAAAAGATTTAACAAACACGTATGACTGCTTGAAATCACTGTATTGATATTTTTTCTATTCCCCAGTGTTTTGGAGCAGCTACAAGTAAAAACCTGAATAGTGGAATGGTAACTTATAACAAACTGTGAAATCTAACTACTTAAGTGCACTTTGAAAATTGCTTTTTTCTTTCTTTGCTTTGTATATATATTATATTTCACAATAAATGCTTAAAAGAAAATGACTTAGGTTCTATGTTCTATTCTTGTCTCTGTCACTTACCAGCCATGTGACTTTGGGTAAATCTCTTTATTGTTTTATTATTATTATTATTTTTTGAAAAGGTATTACTGTACTTAAATCTCAGCATTGTGAAGATGAAATTAAATGTAAGGTATAAGGCCAGTGGGGGAGAGGGGGAGGGATCTCTTGCACAAGCTATGTGTCCATCAATCCAGGTAACCTTATTTAGTACCACTGTTGAGTGCTGGCTCTCAGCACAATATAGAGCTTCCTGACTATACCCATAGTTAATTGTTACCAAAAAAGTCAGCTGAACCGGACAGTGTGCTCAGTGATATCTTTTTAGTGCAAGCTCCTTGCAGACAGGTAACAGCCTGTAACTAAGTTAGTCTATGCCCATTCTCTAAGCAGTCTCCAAAAAACTTTAATATCTGAATGAAAGATGTGACTCCTCATGCTTCGTGCACTGAAAGCTTCAGACTTAGGACATTCCCAGCTTAATAAAAAAACCAGAGCAAAACTTACAGCACCAGGTCTCTTAACTCCATACCTAAAACTGGTTGCTATAATATGTCTCTTGCTATGTCCTTTAATATCTCTTTAGACTTAGCTACCTTAAAGGTTACTAATCCTTTAAATTATAAATGCAACTCTAATTACATTATAAATTTTTTTTTTAAATACAGAGGCATATAAAAAATGAAAGCCCCCCCTTCCTCTAAATCCTCAATCCCACTCCTCAGGGATCAAAACAATGGCACTTCTATTTATTTAGGGGTGTGTGTACACATATATATCTTTTTTTTTTTTTCCTTAAGAAAAATGGTGGGATCACACTATGCAGGTTGATAACTTGCTTTTTGCTTTAGGAATGTATCATAGATAACTCTTATCTATGAAACCGTGTCAACACATTTCTTTTTAAGATGTTATGTCTCTGGCATGGAGACCAATTAACCATTTCCCTACTGAGAGAAACTTAAATCTCAACTTTTTTCAGTACAACAAGCTGGTCCTTATATCTACATGCACATCTACCGATATTTTTGGAGATTAAGTTTTAAGTGGTGAGACTGCTAGGTCAAAAGCAAGCACATTTGTACTCCTGATACTGATAAAGTGCTTCACACTTTCCCCCTGCTTCTCCGGCCTTTTCTACCAGTCTCCTTCCATCTTGGGCCTTTTTTTCTTTTCCTACTCTCCCTGGGAACCCCATTCTCAAACTATAGCTATAATCCATTTCTCCTATATTGATGATTCCAGCCTAAATCTCTCTGGAGCTAAAAGTTCACTTGTGAAATCAATCATCTGAATATTCCCAGCTCAAATTCATATGTTCAAAGCTCAATACCCCATCTTTCCCTCAACATTTGCACAGCCTGTGTTCCTTCACTTAGGAAATAGGATCACCAAGCATCACCTTTAATCACTATGTCCTGTGAATTCTTACTTAACATTCTGGTTTCGAACCACTTCACTATTATTTTACTTAATTTTAAGAACCCTCTGACAGGTCTGCAAACTGCCTATCCATTTTGTGCTATATGAATCAGGATGTTAAAAATTAGCTTTTAATACAATTTAAGTTATTCTCCAGCTTACCTTTGAATGGCTCCTACTACTGATAGAGTCCTAATCCTGAGCCTGACATAGAGGTTTCTGTGCACCCCCTCCTTATGCACCCTTTATGCTCCAGACTTATCCAATTATCTGTTGTTCTCAATAAGATGTTTTAAATTCATGCTGAGGCACCATCTCTGTTTTAAATACATGGTATGCTGCTCTGAATCTGATGCGTAGCACAGAAAAGCCATATCCTTTAATCCTCATTCAATATTGCTGGGTGGGAGCCTTTTGATTGTTTCATGGAGATGTACATGACCCACCTAACTGTGGGTGGCAATTTTTGATTAGTTTCCATTGAGAGCAACCCCATTCAAGGTGGGGTTGCTTACTGGAGCCCTTTAAGATGGAACCATTTTGGAAAAAGCTTGCGAGCCATGACAGCCACCAGAACCGACAAAGCTGACAGAATGGACAGAGCTCCAGGTAAACCACTGAAGAGAAGCTAACAGATCTCACCACATGGCTTTCCAGCTGAGAGAAAAACCCTGAACATCTTCGGCCTTCATGAATTGAGGTGTCTTTACCTGGATGCCTTAGACTGGACATTTTCATAGCCTTGCCTTAATTTGGATATTTTCACAGCCTTAAAACTGTGAACTTGCAACTTTAATAAATGCCCCCCCCTTTTTAAATTAATTCCTTTTTAAACGTTCCATTTCTAGTATATTACATCTAGCTTACTAACTAGAACATGTGGCAACAACAGAATACATAAAGGAAAATAAAAATTCAAAGCTAGGCACTTGAACAAAACAACCCATTTCCATGAACCAAAATGAAACAAAAACACAAAGTAATAGCAAGGCTTCAAACCCAAATGTGGAAGAAGGCAGAGGGGTCAGGCAATCCAGGTTCTCAGAGTAACAGATAATACATCCAGGTTCACTTCTTGAAACTACATACTTCTATTTATTTGTCTAAGAAAGTTGACAAAAGTTATTGCAGGCAAATAACCTGTTTAGGTCAACAACTTACATAAAGCTTCTTGCCTAGGGAGGAGCAAGAAGACAGTGCCTTAACACAAGAAACTAAATCAAGCTCAGTGTTTGGATCTGCCATATCCTAACAGTATCTTGGGCTGAGAATCTAGAGCAGCCCACATATGAGAATTGGGACTGGGCTGGGATCCAAGCAGAGGCAAAGACAAAACTGCAACCAGGGAAGGGTACTAACAGGCATGTACACTGGGGGTGGGGAGATGGGAGGAGGAACCCAACCAACCACTTCCCCACAAAATAAACCCACAAGCCACAATTCAAAAATATATGGAAAGGGCTTCAACTGTAATAGCAATGCTTTATTTTTTACCCAGGGTATGGCACATGGATTATCACTGAATAATCTTTATACCTTTGTATATTTAAAGCCTTCTTGATAGGAATTCATAAATATTTATAGAGTGGAAGAATGAATGAATGTCTTCCAGAAACCTGAGGTCAATATACGTTCCCATCATCAGCATGAGAGGGCTGGCCATAACTACTATATTTATTTGAAAAAAGTTTCCATTTATTAATAGGTAAAAAAGAGATGCCTCATTGTTTTAATTTGTGTCTATTTCATTACTAAAGAAGTTAAACCTTTAAAACCTGCTTATTGGTCATCAGCAAACTTTTCCTTTTTGAATTGCCTGTTCATTTCTTTTGCCCATTTTCCTATTGTAGTGTTTGTCTTTTCCTTAAAGGTTTTTAAGAACTGTTTATATGTTAATGACAGTAAATGTTTGCCATTTATGTTGCAGATATTCCCCCATATCTTGTCATATTTTCTGAACTAAAAATTAGGACAAAAACTATGGAAAAGGATGTTTTCCTGATTTAAAAACGTATGCATATGAAAAAATTTACAAAAAATAAATTAGTTATACTTTTTTAATAGAAAAAATATATATATATGAAAAACTCCATGGGAAGTATAGTTAAGGAGATGAATGCAACAGCATAATATAATGATGAAACTGCCCCATGCTCTCTCTCCTCCCAGGACTTATGCCTGTGAGGGCATCAGTCCTTGCTATCCTAGCCTCCTCTTACACATTTCATCCCCATCAAGACACTGCTTTAGCCATCTCCCATAACTACCATAAATCTTCCCATAACACAGTGAGCACGGCATCATGCTTGTGCACTCCTCAGAAACTGGGGCTTATTCCTATCATGTTATTGATAATGCTAAGCTTTCATTGCTTGTTTATGATCTCTTTTTCCCACTTGTGTGTGAGTTGCCTGAGTCCAGGGACTCCCTTGTTCTCTACCACCATCTGCTGAAACTGAAGGAATGGATGATTCCATGTGAAGTATTTACCTTCATTAAAGCGGTCTCACCATTGCTCTGCTGGACATTGACAAAAGCTCCCGCTTCCAAAAGAATAGCCACTGTAGTTAAAAAGTTCTAGTACAAAAAAAGAGACAAATTCCAAAAATTCTTTAAGACATTCTTAAATGTTTTGAAATTTTTAAGTCTTCAGGAAAAATACAAGAAAGTCTATCCCAGGCAGGCTGCTGAACATATTCCAATTTCTTTACTGAACACCTAGGATGCTTCAATGTGTAATTACTTGTGAGAACCTGATGCTACAGGGAACTCTGTCCCTTCTCCCCTGACCTATTAGGCACAAAAATGTAGTCAGACATCATTTTTCCCAGCAATTTCAAGTATCACGACTGACTGCAACATGAAAGCCTCTGCATGGAGAGTCTTCAATTATATTGACCATGTTTTGAAAATTCGATTACACAGTACTATTACTGAAAGATGAAATTATAAAGTCATGTGATTGTAAGACCTCCCTCCTTATATTTCACGACAGTATCACATTCTCTCTTAGCCTGCTTGCAGGAATTCCCATCATTGTTACAAAATTGATCCCTATTGAAAGTTACCTTCTCAGCTGCATGAATCAGCGCAGTAGTTCCATTCTTCTGTCTGCCATTAACCTTTGCTCCTTTTCTGATCAGGAGCCTAAGCAAGTCATCTTGTCCCCCTGCTGCAGCAAGCATCACTAGAGTCATCCCGCTTGAATCCTTGATTTTTCGTTGTTGTTGTTAATGAAAAAAAAAAACATGTTAATGTTCAATGAGAAGAATTTTAGAACTAAGCCTTTTCACCTAGGATGCTTGCTTCAATGTGAAATTACCAAATACATTCATTTTAGCAGTTTACTTTTTCATTAATATCTCCCTCTAAACATTCAGAAACTAGTAAGCTTTAAATGTGTGTACATATATAAACACAATTTGCATGATGTAAAATGAACAGTGAATCTTCATGCTACATAAATGGCAAAGGCATGTAATTTACCTCACATTTTAGGTCCAAAAGTATCCTTTATGTTCTAATTAAAACAGGTAAAACTCATTGTGCTGGTTTGAAGCATTATGTATCCTAGAAAAGTCATCTCCTTTAATCCTCATTCAATTTTCTTTGGTGGGATCTTTGTTTCCATGGAGATGTGACCAACCCAATCGTGGGTGCTACCTGTTGATAAGGCAGTTTCCATGGAGATATGTCTCCACCCATTCAAGGTGGAGTTACTTACTGGAACCCTTTAAGAGGGAAACACTTTGGAAAAAGCTTCAGAGCCACCAGAACTAACAAAGACCACATAGCCAGGGACCTCTGGAGATGAAGAAGGAAAACAACCCCAGGGGAGCTTCATGAAACAAGAAGCCAGAAGAGAAAGCTAGCAGACATTGCCATGTGGCCTCCCACCTGAGAGAGTGAAGGTAACCTCTTGTTGGTGCCTTAATTTGGACATTTTCATGGTCTTAGAACCATAAACTTGTAACTTATTAAAATTCCCCTTTGTAAAAGACATTTCAGTTCTGGTATATCACATTCTGGTAGCTTTCAAACTAGAATACTCATATATTTGTTATATTCATTCAAGTTGGTCCAAACATATAAGGCTAGAAATGACAACTAGAAATCACATAAATCCATTTTTCTTGATGACAAGCTAAAATGCTATCTGGACTAGCCTACAGAAATAAAATTCAGAAGTGGGACTGATTTCTTTAAGGATAAAGAAGAAATTCAGAAATAGGAAAAAGATATTGATATGATTAGACCCTAAAAGGCCAGGACAAAATAGAGAAATGCTTTGAATAGAGAAAAATATTACCTAAAATTGACAAAAAATCTTAAAAGGTTATTTTTAGCTAATATATTTCTAGTTACTAGTTGATGGTACCATTTGATAAAACCAAATTCCAGTAGTATAAATTAATTTGGTTATAATCTGAAAGCTCAGCTGAGGTTACTACATCACAAATAAAAGAAAAATTAATTTTGAAAGTGTACTTTAGAGAGACTTAAGAAGATCCTTTTACTAAAATTGAAATATGATCATATAATCATGTCTTCTCATCTGTAAGGCACATTATTACAAAACATGTAAATGGAAAAAACTTTTTCCAGTTTTAAGAAAGTTCCCTGAAGCTACTGTGGTATATTAAGAAATACCAAATTGCATGAGTGTACTGGTTTGAAATGATATATACCCTAGAAAAGCCATGTTTTAATCTTAATCCCATTTTGTAAAGGCAGCCGTTTCTTCTAATCTGTATTCAGCACTTTATGCCTGAAACTGTAATTAGATCATCTCCCCAGAGATGTGATTTAATCAAGAGTGGTTGTTAGGCTTGGTTAGATGGAGGCATGTCTCCACCCATTTGGGTGGGTCTTGATTAGTTTCTGGGGTCCTATGAAAGAGGAAACATTTTGTAGAAAGCAGGAGATTCTGAGAGAGCAGACTATGACATAGCCATAAGAAGCAGAGAGTCTACCAGCCAGCGACCTTTGGAGATGAAGAAGGAAAATGCCTCCTGGGGAGTTTCATGAAACAGGAAGCCTAGGAGAGAAAGCTAGCAGATGATGCTGTATTTGCCATGCACCCTTCCAGACAAGAGAGAAACCCTGACTGTGTTCGCCATGTGCCTTCTCATTTGAGAGAGAAACCCTGAACTTCATCAGCTTTCTTAAACCAAGGTATCTTTCCCTGGATGCCTTTGATTGGACATTTCTATAGACTTGTTTTAACTGGGACATTTTCTCGGCTTTAGAACTGTAAACTAGCAACTTATTAAATTCCCCCTTTTAAAAAGCCGTTCCATTTCTGGTGTATTGCATTCCACCAGTTAGCAAACTAGAACAATGAGCATCAAAGTGAAGGAAAAAAGTATGTGAGAAAATCAAACATCCATCCCTGATAAAAACTTAAGAAGCTAAGAAAGAAAACATAGAAAGATAAAGGCAATTTGCAAGGAAGAAACAGCACAACAAATAACATAAAACAATGAATCTAAAAGGAAAAATGATTCAAGTCAGAAGAGTATAACAGTATTATCTCTATCACCACTATCATTTCAAAATGCCACCAATTTCACAAGATCAGAAAAATAATATCAAAAAAAAAGAAACAAAATAGTTATTTTAAGCACACTGATTAAATTCTCTAGGGAAAATCCAAGGCAAGCAACTTAAAAATGTTCAGAATAAGAAATTTTAGTAAGGTGATAAGGTGATATGACACACCCAAACATAAACTCAGAAATTAATTAGAAATTAACAGCTTTATCACAGAAAAGTAATAACCAGTTAGGAAGTAAAATGTGGGGGAGCAAAGGCCCTAACTGTCACAGTAAGATGAAAAATTATAAATTTTATAGAAGTAAATCTAAAATGTGCTAGACCTACATGAAGAAATGAAACATATTAAACTTTGCTTAAGGGCATAAATGCAGGTTACCGTGTTTCTAGATGGATGGACTCAAAATTTTTTTTGATTTTTAAATTTTAAAAAAAAATATGACAAACATTCTTAACATATGATCATTCCATTCTACACATATAATCAGTAATTCACAATATCATCACATAGTTGCGTAGTCATCATCACGATCATTTCTTAGAACATTTGCATCAATTCAGAAAAAGAAATAAAGACAACAGAAAAAGAAATAAAATGAAAACAGAAAAAAAAATTATACATACCATACCCCTTACCCCTCCCTTTCATTGATCACTAGCATTTCAAACTAAATTTATTTTAACATTTGTTCCCCCTATTATTTATTTTTATTCCATATGTTTTACTCGTCTGTTGATAAGGTAGATAAAAGAGCATCAGACACAAGGTTTTCACAATCACATAGTTACACTGTGAAAGCTGTATCATTATACAATCATCATCAAGAAACATGGCTACTGGAACACAGCTCTACGTTTTCAGGCACTTCCCTCCAGCCTCTCCATTACATCTTGAATAACAAGGTGATATCTACTCAATGTGTAAGAATAACCTCCAGGATAACCTCTCGACTCTGTTTGGAATCTCTCAGCCATTGACACTTTGTCTCATTTCACTCTTTCCCCTTTTGGTCGAGAAGATTTTTCTCAATCCCTTGATGCTGAGTCTCAGCTCATTCTAGGGTTTTTCTCATTCCCTTGATGCTGAGTCTCAGCTCATTCTAGGATTTCTGTCCCTTGTTGCCAGGAAGGTCCACACTCCTGGGAGTCATGTCCCACGTAGACAGGGAGAGGGTGGTGAGTTTACTTGTTGTATTGGCTGGAGAGAGAGGCCACATCTGAGCAACAAAAGAGGTTCTCTTGGGGGTGACTCTTAGGCCTAATTTTAAGTAGGCCTGACCTATCCTTTGTGGGGTTAAGTTTCATATGAACAAACCCCAAGATTGGGGGCTCAGCCTATAGCTTTGGTTGTCTGTACTGTTTGTCAGAATATGAAGAATTCAACTTGGGGAAGTTGAATTTTCCCCCTTTCTCACCATTTCCCTAAGGGGACTTTGCAAATACTTTTTTATTCACTGTTCAGTTAATCTATATATTTCATACAATTTTAATCAAAATCTCAACAATATTTTCTTGGAACTGTAAGAACAAAGGATTAAATCTAAAAACAAACTAAAACTGCAACTAAACCAGGAGTAACAGCAAATAAAAAATGTTTTTCCAAAGCCATAAAGAAAAAGAATGACAGCTATTACTACTTAAAAATAAAAATCTCTATGCAATGAAAGACTCAAAAAAACAAACCCGAAACCTAGGAAGAAAGGACTAACATGCTTCCATATACTAATAGGAAAGCCCTTTAAAATCAGTATGAAAGGGCGGCTGCCGTGGCTCAGCAGGCAGAGCTCCGACCTGCCGTGCTGGAGGTCTGGAGTTCGATCCCTGGTGCCTCCTGCCCATATGCAAATTAAAAAAAAAAAAAATCAGTATGAAAACTCCCCAGCAACACTAGAAACATGAGCAATTTCTACAAAAAGGCAACAATCAAAGAAACACAAATGGTCAAACTAAAACAAGATATCACTTTACACATCTCAAACTGGCAAGCATGTATACAACATATAAAATCAAAGGTAATAACCAAATAGTCATTTTTGGGGTTGGAATTACAGAGACTATTTTTCTCCATTCTATATTTCTACAGTGTTTGAATTTTGTAAAATAACTATGCATTACTATTATAATTAGAATAAAAACAAAAGGAAAGAGAAATCAAATTAAATTCTTTAAATTGCCTGCGATGAGCTTTTTCTAAGACACATTACCTCTTGGTCCAGGTTATAGTCTTCATTTGAATTTAGTGCAACCTTTACAGTAATATAATCTCCATTTTTCACAGCATCCCTCAATAAATCTAAAATGAAAGAAAAAATAAATGAAGTTTTATATTCTCTAGATCCTTGAACGGATTCCTAGAACTCTAGGTCTACTCACTATTTGGAATTGCATCTGCTGTAGAAAAACTCTCATGTTCCCCATCAAGATGCTTTTGGAAATCTTCCAGTTTCATCCACTCCAACTGCAAGTCCATCCCTAAGCTCAAGATCTGTTGTTTGCCATCTGAAACACAGAGGAGCTTCCTTAGACCCATTTTCCTGGACCTGCTGTTTATATTTGTGGTATCTAAACCAAAACCCTCTAACACTTTTAACATGGGATATTAAATAACTGAGTCTTGGGAGGGGAGAAAGACTATGGAACTATTAAACCTTACCATCAGGGAATCCCCTGATACTGTGTTAAACCTCAGGGATACCCAATCAATATGCTATGTCCTCGATCATGAGGCTTACTCTTGCGAAGCTTATGTAGGGAGCAGAGAGCTTAGACTACCTATAGGCTTGCCTAAGAGTTACTTCTGGAGGACCTCTGTTGTTGCTCAGATGTGGCCTCAGTCTGTCTAAGCCCAACTCTGCAAGTGAAATCATCGCCCTCCCCTCTATGTGTGACATGACATCCTGGGGTAAAAATCTCCTTGGCGACTTGGGAGATGACTCCCAGGGATGAATCCAGCCATGGCGATCAACAATTCCAACCTGAACAAAAGGGGGAAAAGAAGTGTAACTAATAAAGCATCAGTGGCAGAGAGAGTTCACATAGAACTGAGAGGCTGCTCTGGAGGTTGCTCTATGCAAGCTTCAGGCAGACCTTGCTACCTATCATAACCTGCCAACCCCCAAACACGACCATTCCAGCCGATCTCAAAGAACACCTACGGCAATATATAAGACTCAACAAGGGTTCCAGGCACTACAGCAATTTGCCAGAAACCTACAACCTCCAGATGGGTCCCTGGTCCAGACAGGCCTGAAACCTAGTCCAGCCTCTCTAGAACATCAGATAGTTCCATTTCCCTACCCCATATTAGTGACAGACCTTCCAATATCAAAAATTTAGAACTGCCATAGCCCAAACAACCCCAAAGAGAGGGATGGAAAGATCAAAGGTGATAGTGGAATTATACATAGAAGATACGACTTATGAATATGAATCCTGAATCATTAAATTGATATCTCTTTTAGTCTCCAGTATTTTAGAGCAGCGACAAGTAAAAACCTAAAATTGTGAAGTTGTAATCCATGTCAAAATCTGAAATATCTTCTACAACTAGTTGTGGTGCTGTGCTTTGAAATATATAGCTTTTTTGTATATATGTTATTGTTCACAAAGAAAGAAGGGGAAAAAAGTCTACTGTGATGATAAAAAAGTATTTAAGCCCTCTAGCCTCCTATATTCTGGAGCAGCTAGAAGGAAAAATATGAGAGGATTGTATGGCAGCCCATGCAAACTCTGGGATCTATCCTGTAACCACTTTTTGAAGAGTGCTTTGAAAACTACTGCTTTTTTATTTCTTTGCTTTGTATATATGTTATACTATACAATAAAAAAGGTTAAAGATAAAATAACCAAGTCTTTTCTATAGTTGACAAAATTCCGGATTTTCTTTGGGAGGTAGCACAAACTACCCACATTTAAAGGTCACAGTGTTTCAAAGGCATAACGACAAAAAGGTAACCTATAACTGTAAAAGAATGAAATAAGAATTTTAAATACAAGACTTAGAATAAGTTCAAGGAAGAGAGAAATCACAGAGATTCAGCAAGAGGAATCTCAAGCAATTCTTGACGTAGTACTTTCTTTGACATACATTGCTACCAACTATTCAGGTAGGTGAAGTCATTCTAAATGTGTAATCATCTGTCTAAAAATAAAACTCACTGCTTACCAATCCTTTCAGATTCAACTCAAGCTTCTCCTAGAAGTCTTCCTGCCAGGTGAGACCCCTGTTCTCCTTGCTCCCCGAGTACCCTGGGATCCCCCACCAATCACACCACAAAGCAAGTGCTTCTTTGCTCCCACATTTGTCAGATCCATGGGCTCGTTAATACCAGGGATGAACGGTGCAATACACAAGACTGAAGTGCAGATCTTTTGGGATTATTTAAAAATGACCATGTGCTGTTTTAAAAAATGGAAGCAAAAATATTTGATGGTAAGAATTAATGTATTTTCACCTAAAACCAAATTCTTTAACCTACATAGAGTGTTAAGCGGGTAGTCTTCCCACAGAAATGAAGTTTGCAAAAGACATGCATATAAATGAAAGGATACCTTCCAAAGCACTCAACTAAACATTGCTCATTGTTAACTTGGAGAACACTAGATCACAGATACAGTATAGCTTTGAAGCTACACATCCTGGCTCCATATTAGCTGTGTGGCTTTGAATAAGTCACATATAAACTTCCTGTCCCTTGATTTCTGAATAACAACTGTGGTAAAAGTAAAAGTAGTTAATACCAAGGAGTGCACATTATTTTATATGAATTAATTCCTTTAATTCACACGCAAATAGCCTATAAGGGTGTACATATCACAGATGAGAAAAGAGAGGACTCATGAGTTATATGATCTGTAGGACACAGTAGTAAATGGCAGATGAGATTTGCACACAGAGGTATCTGGCTCCACAAGAGAACTTTCCCACCATGCCAGCACTACAAAGGGGTGCCAAGTCTCCCTGTCACGGCAAGATTTTAGAAGCAAGACAGATGAAGGCTCGTATAAATTGAAATAATACCATCTAATTTACAGAATTATTATACATAACACAAAGAACATATACAGAGCAATTAGAACTGCCAGAAAGGGTTGTGCTCAACTTGGACTTTTGTTGCTAATGAAGTATACTGGTACCAAATTCTATATACTTACCCAAGTTGATCTTGCCTAGGTACTTAATAGTTTGATTTTTTATAAAAAATTAGATATACACTAAAGAATGTATGTAAAGAAGTAAAATAATAAAATGGTCATCTGTGACCCCAACTAACCTTAACACTAGAACCATTCCAATGCATGCTTCAACCCAATCCCCTCACCATCTATATCCACAGCAGTCACTCACATCCTAAATTTGTCTGTCATTTTTTTTTTTTTTTGCCATAACTACATGTATCCTTAAACAATATGAAGCCAGTTTTGCTTATTTCTGAGCTTAAAAAAAAATTGCACCATACTGTAGGTAGTCTTCTGGGACTTACTTTTCTTATTCAACATTATGATTCTAAGTTTCATCCACGTTATTATCTCCTGCTATAGTTCATTTATTTTCCTGTTATTGATATGCCATCATGTGTAACTATTTTCTCTTTTCCTATCAATGGACATTTCTAGATTTTGAGCTATAACATTAATTTATGTTTCTCCTGGTGTTCATAAAAGGTTCTCTAACCTAGAGTATTTTGACTTAGTAATAGAATGACTGGGTTGGAAAAGTGTATCAACGTTCATCTTTACAAAGAACTGCACTTCTAGTTGTGAATATAATTAACACAACTGAACTATGTATCTGAATGTGTTAAAAGGGAAAATTTTAGGTTTCATATATGTTACTAAAATAAAAATTAAATGATCTTCCAACCCAGAGGGGAAAAAAGAGGACATTATAGGGACAACTGAAAAAAATTGGAATATGGACTTTGTTAAATTTATATGAATGTTAAATTTCTTGAACTTGATAGCTCAGTGTCCTTATTCTCAGGAAATGTACCTGGAAGGGTTAAGTGTTAGAGGAGCACAATGTATGCAACCAACTCTCATATGTTTAAATAAAAGACAACAGACAGAAAGAATGATATAATAAATGTTGTGAAATACTAAAAGCTGGTAAATCTACATAATGTGTGAGGGGGTATTATTGAAGTTCTATGTATTACTTTTGTATAATTCTTTGAAATTTCCTGTATTTTATTTCCAAATAAAAAGCTAAAAAGACAAAAATCTACACATCTAGCAGAGCATTTAAGAGATTCTATTGATACACATCTTCAGCCCTTTTTAATACAAATTTTCACAATCTTTGAGTTATTTTTCTTTATGTGATGATTTACAGAAATTACTTATATATATATAATTTTGTTTCTAATTCTTTTGTCTCACCCTCTTTAATTAAACTTTTGATGAAGAGAATTTACTTTGATTGTAATGATTAAAAAAACAAAACACAATTAAATAAAGCTGCCAAGGGAGAAAAAAAAAAAGCCAGAAACTTACAGGACAGAACTGAGAGTTTGTCACTGACTACCATTCAAGCAGCTCAGACTTTTCCTTCCAGCTGCTCCAGAATGTCGGAGGCTGGGAGCTGGAAGGAATATATATTTTTTTATCATCACAATCAATTTACTTTTCTTTTTTTGTGAAAAATAAAATATATTACAAAAAAAAATTTCAAAGCTCATTATAACAATTACTTATAGAACTGATTTCAGAGTTTGATATGGATTATATTCCACGATTTTAGGTTTTCATTTCTAGCTGCTCTAAGATACTGGAGACTAAAAGAAATATCAATATGATTTAGCAATCATACCCATTTGTTAAATCTTAACCTTCTCTGTATAACTCCACCATCACCTTTGATCATTCTCCCACTCTTAGGGGTATTTGGGCTATGCCCTTTCTAACTTTTTCATGTTGGAAGGGGCTGCTGATAATATGGGGTGGGGGAACTCACTGATGTTCTAGAGGCTGGCCCCTCTAGGTTTCAGGAATTATCTTGTTCAGGGACCCATCTAGAGGTTGTAGGTTTCTGGAATGTTAACCTAGTGCACGGAACCTTTGTAGAATCTTATATATTGCCCTAGGTGTTGCAGGAATGGTTTTGGTTGGGGTTTAGCAAATTATGGTAGGCAGCACTGTCTAACTGAAGCTTGCATTAAGAGTCACCTCCAGAGTAGCCTCTCTATTTGAATGCTCTCAGCCACTGATACCTTATTGCTACACTACAGGGAGGCCTTGTAGCACAGGAGCAGGGTGCGGTATGGGGGACATAGAGGCAGGGTGTGGCAGGAGGCAGATAGGGTGGGCTGTGCAGATTCACAGGGACTAATGTGCAGGCAGACATGAGTGGGCACGTGGAGCGTGGGGGTTGTGGGTATCAGGGTGTAGAATAGGTGGCACAGAGAGTGCAGGGCATAGTGTATCCTTGTGTAGGGGGAACAGTCAAGAGGGCCCAGAATGTGGGTGTGGGTGTGTACAGAGGAAGGGTATAGGTCACAAGGGTTGCAGGACATGGGTCAGGGGCAGTGATTTTGGGTAAGTAGGGCCCTAGTACAGGTGTGCAGGTACAGATGAGCACATTAGTGCAGAGTGGGGGCTGTGTAGCACAGCTGCGCATGCACGCACCTGCCAGGTGTGGAAGCAGGACGTTTGTCCCGAGGGCATCGGGAAACGGTGCACAAATGTGGGGCAGAGGGTTGGGGTTTAGGGGTCAAGGAATAGGTGCATGAATCTGTGGGTGCCCAGCAGCAAGGAGGACGTGGCTGTGTGGGTGCATGGGTCTGGGGCTGGTGGGGCCATGGCATGCACTGCTCTAGGGGCAGCGGGCCAGGGTTGCACCTGCATGGGGAAGGAATGGGTGTGGCCCAGATGTGCAGTTCAGTGCTTCCCCAGAGCTGGAAGCATGACAGGGGTGCACGCATGGCAGATCAAGGAGGGCTGTAAACTGATATACACATGTGAAAGCTCAAGGAGGGGCAGGGTCGGGTTACACAACTGTATGGCCTGGGGTGGGTGTACCCTGGGTATGAAGGTTAAGTGCCGGCAGCTTGATGTGCTGGCAGCTGCATACAGGGGGCAGGGGTGGGGAGGTGGTGATCAAGGGGCTAGGCACAGGTGGGCGGGCCTCAGGAGGGGTGGGGTGATACTGCACTTGCATGGGAGAGGTGGGTTGGGCTGGGGCAGGCATGCACGCACTAGGGGAGGGGATGCACTGTAGGGGTGCTTGGAGCGCAGTGGGGGTCGGGTGATGGGGTTCAGAGGCATGGGGTGTGGGGTCAGTCATGGGTCTCGGGATGGGGGAGGTCCGCATGATTATAGTGCATTCAAGGAATGTGGCTTGTCTTACTTCCTTGTCCTCATCTCCCTGTCCGTGCACTCCTGAGGATTCCAGCTTACATTTGGAAAGGGGTACATTAGGCAGTTTGCAAAAGCTGGATGGTCTCTGGTTCTTGCGTCTCAGTTCTTCAGCTTTTGCAACCAGGGTCTCCCTATGTGGTGTAGAAGACTCTCCCAGGTCACTTACACCCTGGAATCACCATTCCAGTCGCCTTCCTGTCCCTTCTCTCGCTATTACTTGGAGCAGGGAGAGGTCAACCTACCTATCCTATTCTGCCATCTTCTCAGAATTGGCCATTTGCTTTTTTGATTGCAAGCTTATAGCAGCCAGACTTCCTTCAAAAATGTATTTCTAGATTCTGAGACACAGAGCTATATGTATATAAGCTGGTATTTCCCTGGAACTTTGAGTACTTCTGTGACACCTAAAATTCAGAGCTTGAGCTCTGCAGCTCTGACAGTCAATACTGCTAAATACAACAACAGTTACAATAACCAAAGAGATCAGGCTTCAATTAGAAATAAAAAAAAAATAAAAAGCTGATCTGGTTGGGATTAAGGCAAATCAGAATACAGGGCAAAAGGTGATAGTGTAAATACTCTACAGTTTTCCTACTCTATGAGACCAAAGGCAGAGAACTGAGTCTAGATCATAAATTTTCTGTAACACACAATCTAAATCAATTTGTCTAGATAGCTCATTAAACAAGCCAGACAAATGGAGACCAGAACAGGAATGAGGCCTTGTAATTCTGTACAGTTTAATGTAATACATGAAGACATTCAGACTATGGTGGGTTGATAGTTAAAATGTATTGGTAGAATCCCTTGAGGGACTGGAAAGAAAATATGGAACTATTAAACTTTCCCATTTGGGAAACCCCTGGTGCTCTCTCAAACATTAGAGACTCCCAAGAAAAAGGGCCAAGTCCTTGATTTTGAAGCTTGCCCTCATGAAGCTTATTTCTGTAGTGGAGAAGCTAAAACTACCTATAATTATACCTGAGAGTTGCTTCAGGGAAGGCTCTTTGGTTGCTTGGATGTGGCCTCTCCCTCTCTCTAGGACCAACTTTGTGGGGGAAGTCACTATCCAAGCCCCTGCAGGGGACATGGTATTCAGAGGTGGGGGTCTCCTTGGCAGCACAGGGCATGGCTCCCGGGCATGAGCATGGTCCTGGAACTGTAGGAGCAATGGTGACTTCTGGACCAAAGTGGAAGCGGGAGTAGGGTGGGGTGGGGGAGGAAGAGGAAGGTGGCAAGAGAGATACTGGTGGCTGAGAGAGTTCGTGTGGAGTTGGGAGGCTATTCTGGGGGCTACTCTTAGGCAAACTTCAGCTAGATGTTGCTGATTATCATGGTTTGCCAAACTCCAACCAACATCATGCCTACTGACCCTAAAGAACACCCAGGGCTCTAACTGAGACTCTATAAAATATAAAAGTTTTATGCACTAAGTTTACTTTTCTGAAACCTATTACCTCCAGAAGGTTCCTAGGCTAGAAAAGCCCTGAAACCCAGGGGGGCCACCCTCTTCAAGAATATCAACTAATTCCATTCCCCTATCCTATATTATCAACACCCCTTTTCAACATGAAAAAGTTAGAAAGGGCATAGCTCAAAGATCCTTATAGAGTGGGAGAAGGATCAAAGGAGGAGGAGGAGTTATAACAGAGAAGATTTAACAAATGAGTATGACTGCTCAATCACTATATTGGTATTTCTTTTAGTTTCCAGTGTTTTGGAGCAGCTAGAAGGAAAAATCTGAAACTATGGAATGGTAACTCATACCGAACTATGAAATCTCTTCTGTAGCTGCTTGTTGGAGTGTACTTTGAAAATTATTGCTTTTTTGTATATATAACAAAAAACATTAACAATACATATATATCCACTTTCTTAATTCATCAGGATTTAATTTCCATCTATAGTTAGCAGTAGGGGTGTAGTTTCAGTTTTTTTCCACATGGATAACTGTGCTGGTGTGAAGTGTTTATGTACCCAGAAAAGCCATGTCCTTTAATCCTCATTCAGTATTGCTGGGTGGGGTCTTTTTTATTGTTTCCATGAAGATGTATGGCCCACCCAATTGTGGGTGGTAATTTTTGATTAGATGGTTTCCATGGAGATGTCTCTCCACCCATTCAAGATGCAGTTGCTTACTGGAGCCTTTTAAGAGGTAACCATTTTGGAAAAAGCTTTACAGCCACCAGAACCAGCAGAGCCTACATGGCCAGGGACCTTTGGAGATGCATAAGGAAGACACCCCTGGGAAGTTGCTGGGGGAAGCCTGGTTAAGAAAGCTAGCATATGTCGCCATGTAGCTTTCCAGCTGAGAGAGAAACCCCAAACGTCATCAGCATTCTTGACCCAAGTATCTTTGCCTGGATGCCTTAGTTTGCTCATTTTTATAGCTTTACCTTAATTTGGACATTTTCATGGCCTTAGAACTATAAACTTGCAACTTAATAAATTCTCCTTTTAAAAAGCCATTCCATTTCATGTATATTGCATTCCAGCAGCTCTTGTAAACAAGAACCAATCATTCTTTTATCAAAGATCTCAGCTGATTTTCAATGCCATCCCTGTCATAAATCAAATCTGCATACCTGCATGAGTCTGACTGCGGTCTCCATTCTATTGTAGTAATCTAACATCCCTCTGCTAATTAAATATTTTAATGATTGCCACAGTTATATATAGAAAGTTATAACTACTGTCGGGGAAGTTTTGATTACTATTAGGGTAAGACCTCCAAGCTTCAAGGACTGGCTTTGGCTTTTCTTTAATCTTCCATGTAAATTCTAGAATCAATACATGTAAAATTCCATGAAAAACTATATTGGGATTTTTTTTTAATGATCATTCCATTCTTGTTATATAATCAATAATTCACAATCTCATCACATAGTTGTATATTCATCATCATGATCATTTCTTAGAACTTTTGCATCAATTCAGAAAAAGAAGTAAAAAGAAAATAGAAAAAAATTCATACATACCATACCTCTTACCCCACTCTTTCATTGATCACTAGCAGTTCAATCTACCAAATTTATTTTAACAGTTTATACTGGGATTTTGATTAGCACTGCAGTGATTCTACAGATCAATTTGAAGAGAAATGGAAAATTTATAGTGTGTTTTTATTAAGAGAAATAGTGCGATACATGTATAGATATATACATGCATTCAAGAATTTTTTATAATCTCCATAAAGGCCTTGTCTTTTATAACCAATATCCCTAGCAATTTTTCATGTTTTTGCTATTATAAATTATCTTTTAAAAATTACACTTACTAATTATTTGTGATTTGTATATAGAAATGTAACTGATTTTTGTATATGATCTGATTTCCAGTCACCTTGCAAAACTTTTATGTTTAATAATTTATTTATAGATCCCTTTGGGTTTTCTGAATACATCATACCACCTAAAACTGCCCTTTCTGCTTCCTTTAATTTTTCTTTGTCTCACTTTGCCAGCTAGACCTCAGTAAAAAGTTGAAGAAAAGTGATGATCACAAAAGGCATGCTCTCATTTTCCCTGACTTACGGACATGTTTCTAATGTTTCACCATCAGAAAAGGTATGTGCTGAGGTTTTTGATAATGCTTTTTTATCAGGCTGAAAAGTTCATAGTTTGCTAGATTCTTTTCTTTTCTTTCTTTTTTTCCTTCAATCAAGAATGCTTTTTTCTGGATGACTGAGTCAAGATGGCGGCTTAACAACGTGCGTGTTTTAGTTCGTCCTCCAGAACAACTACTAAATAACCAGAAACAGTACAGAACAGCTCCTGGGGCCAAGTCAGTGACCAGACACACAGCGTACCCCAGTCTGGACCAGCTGAGCCGGCTGCAAGCAACCCCCAGAACCGTGAGTTCCCAAAGCTGTGGTGGCCAGCGCCCCTCCCCCACAGGCCACTTCCCAGAGGGGAAAGGAAAGGACTTTACCAGCAGCAGGGACTGGGCACAATCAAACGCCAATTGTGCAACTAATTAACAAATTCTGACTACTAAAATTAGGCCCCCAGCTTAGGTGAACCTGATCAAAGCGGAGGTTGCTCATTTTTGCCCCAGTGCCAAGGGGGCAAGACTGACAGAAAAAGGGGGAAAAAAAGAAGGAAACAGAGGTTTTTGTGGCTGTGTATCTACAAAGGCTTGAATGCCTCTGGATACAGCAGCAGGACCTTTCAGGCTGCAACTGCCCCAGGCACAGGCAGAAGTGAGCTCTTTTGGGGGCTTGTCTGGAGCCTGTGCCTTCCCCAGGGGAGGGGTGAAGCCCAACCCAGGTGGAATCCCTCCCTCAAGGAATTCAGACACCAGGGCTTGGTAATTTGAAGCCATTAAAACCAGCCTACAACCTCTCCTCTGTCTCCACTACCCCCGCAGCCAAAGTTAAAGGTACCGCATCATCTTATGCTGGTGGGACCTGCAGTCAGACAAGCGCCACACACAGGCCAGGATAAGAAAAACAAATTCATCCAGCAAGAAAACCCTAGATAAAAGAAGTGAAAGCAATCTCCAGAATAAACTAATTAAGGTAATTAAATGCCGAGACACCAGCAAAAAAAACAAAGCACACTTGGAAAACTGAAGATATGGCCCAGTCAAAAGAACAAACCAACAATTCAAATGACATACAGGAGCTGAAACAATTAATTCAGAATGTACGAACAGACATGGAAAACCTCATCAAAAACCAAATCAATGAATTGAGGGAGG
>PVIY010029587.1:0-31866 GCA_004026745.1 Myrmecophaga tridactyla
ACCTTCCTATGCCCCTTTACATTTCACCTACCTAAAACTATATTTAAAGTGGTTGTCTTGAACCCAAAATGTAATTGTGTTGTTGTCATATCCATTCGGATATTTTATGTCTTTGATGAATTTAGAACATTTACATTTAAAGAGACTTTGACATAGTTGTATTGCTATCTATCATGTTTGTAATAGTTTTCTATTTGCTGCATTTCTGCTTTGTTTTTTGTTTTTTCTTCCCTTTTATTTTTTATCTTCTCTGGTTCTAATTGAAAAAAAAACATTATCCCCTCTCTTAGCATTTCAACTATACTTATTTTAAAAAAATAATTGTTGCCTTGACATTTATAGTATACACTTTGACTATTCTAAGTTCATTTTGAAGTAACGCTATACCACTTTGTGTGTAATATAAGTACCTTAGAGCAGAGGATCTCTAAATCTTCCTTCCATCTCTTAGGTTGTTGATTTTCCTCATTTCACTTATCTATGTGTTATAATAACTCAATCATCACTACAATGATTACTTTAAACAGTTATCTCAATCAATTAAGAATAATAAAATAAAAGATGAATTTGCCTTAATTTATTTGCCAATGCACCTTCCTTATTATATACATCCATGTTTCTGAGCTCTTGGAGAACTTGGTTTAACATACTGAGCAGGGCTGCTCTGCTGTCAATGAATAAATACCGTTACTTTTTTGTCTGTCTGAGAAAGTTTTTATTTCCTCTTCTGTGTGAAGGAAAACTGCACACAGAACTGGTGCAGAACTCAGAACTGGTATTTGTTTTTTTTTTTTTTTTTTCTTTTAGCAGTTTAAGTTTTTCACCCTACTGTCCTCTTGCTGGCATAATTTCTGATGAGAAGTATCCTACAATTCTTATCCCTCTTTCTCTGGATGTATTGTGTTTTTCTCTCTGGCTTCTTTCAGTATTTTTCTTTGTCTTTGTCTTTCTGAAGTTTCAGCATGACAGTCCTAAGTGTAGATTTTTTGTAATTATTCTGCTTGCTGTTCTCTGAGCTTCTCAGCAATGTGATTGGTATCTTAATAATTTTGGAAAATTCTCAGCAATTAGCACTTCAAATATTTCATCTGCCCCATTTTGTCATTTTTCTCTTTATGGCATTTCAATCCTGTATTTTATAGCTTTTGAAATTATCTCACGGTTCTTGTATTCTCTTTTCTCTTTGTTTGTTTTTTTTCATTCTTTTTTTCCTTTGCATTTCATTTTTGGAAATTTATATTCCCCTATCTTCAAACTTACTAATTCTTTCCTTGGCCATGTCCAGCATACTGATGAACCCAGGAGGTAAATTTTTCTTTTATAGTGTTTTTGATTTCTTACATTTCCTTTTGATTCTTTCCACCTTTCCACTTATAATTGCATATTGTTTACTTTTTTCATAAAGAGCCCTTAACACGTTCATTGTAGTTATTTTAAATATTGTCTGATATTTCAGAATTTGCTTCATACTTGATACTTATTTTGCATTTTCAGATTTTTTTTCCTGATCTTTGAGCATGCTTTTAACTTTTTGTTGAAACCTGCACATGATATATCAGTTAACAGGAAATGATGTGAAAGTCTTTTAATGGGTGGTTTTACGTCAATCTTGCTAGAAGTTGGGCTATATTTAATTATGGGGGTAGCTCTACATGCCAGAGCTTTCAAATTCATATTGTCTGCTTAAACAAGACCTGTGTCTTGACACTCTTTCAGCTATTATTATATTGGAGACTTATTGATGTGATCTTAAGGTCTGGTTTAGGGAAACTATTCTATAATCTTATGATTAAATTTCATTAACTTAATGGCTTGCATAATTGAGCTGTGATTTGCAGAGGGGTCTCTTACCTCCTTAACCTTTAGGTGAGACAGGAAGGCCAGTCAGGGATAGAATTGGGACACTGCTATTCCCTCTATTTGGAAAAGGATCTAGTAAAGTCTTTGACACTGGAGAGTAGGCCTTTGTTATGGAGAACACTCTGGTTATATTTAATGTTGGCAACTTTTCCCCATCCTCTGCTAGAGGCACAAAACAATCTCTCTTTGCTCCTTACCATGAAAACTGGTTGGGTTCCTGGAGGTAAAACCCACAAAATTGAGTATGATTTTCTAAAACTACAGTGCCCAGTAATTTTGCACTGTCACCAGCTGCAACCTCCCCCACTCAGGTCTCAGCTGACACCACTAGTTGCTATATTCCAAGTTTCTGCACCACTGTATTAGTTTGTTAAGCTGCCAGAATGCAATATACCGGAGATGGAATGGCTTTATAAAGGGGATTTAATAAGTTTCAAATTTACAATTCTAAACGTATAAAAATGCCAAAACGAAGGCATCCAGAGACAGATACCTTAATTCAAGGAAGGCCATTGGGTCAGGAACACTTCTGTCAGCTGGGAAGTCACATGGCTGGTGTCTGCTGGTCCCTTGCTCCTGGGCTCCATTGCTTTCAGCCTCTGTTCCTGTGGGGGTCCTCAGTTTGCTTCTCTAGGGCTAACTTTCATCTCTTGGCTTCCATTGGCTCTCTCCATGTTCTGGCTTGCTTAACATCTTATAGCAGCATCTGCTGGACTTCAAGCATCTCCAAACATCCGTGTCTCTGTTCTCTGAAGCAACTGTTCTCCAAGCATCTTTATCTGTTCTCTGTTGGCTCTGAAGCTTCTGTCTGTTCTGACTCTCTCCAAAATGTTCCCACTTTTAAAACATTCTAGTAAATGAATCGACCCCCCCCAGTGGGTAGATTTACATCTCCATCTAATCAAAATGTCACACCCACAATTGGGCATTCCACATCTTTACAGAAATAATCTGATCAAAAGTTTCCATCTACAATATTGAATCAGGATTAAAATAAATGGCTGCCACCATAGGAATGGCTCCAGATTAAAGCATAGCTTTTCTGGGGTGCATAATAACTTCAAACAGACATAACCACTAAATCACTTTGTTTCCCCGGTCTCTTGGTGGTGGCCACTTCTGTATTAAAAGGGCTTATTCACTAGCTTGTCTTTTTCTTTAGGCTGTCACCATCATGGTGGAGAATAAAACACCATATATATTTTTTATATTACACATTTTCACCTTCTTATACCCCATGCCTAAGTTTTTTTGTTTTATCCACTTTATTAGTATTATCTATGTTTTAAATTAATGCTTGTATTATTGCTAGATAAATTCTACATTCTTTGGAATGTCTAACAGTATGCTTTAAAATAAAGCACAATTTATCCATGTTTTAATCTTAAATATTTCCTTCCTTTTACTAACTTTGGGTTTAGTTTTCTCTTCTTGTTCTAGTTTCATAAAGTGTAAAGCTACACTGTTGATTTGTGGTCTTTCTTCTTTTTTACTGTTGTGTGATTTATCTTATATCAAATACCTAGAATAAGAAAATTCATAGAGACAAAGGAGAATAGGTGATACCAGTGTAGCAGGAATGTGAAATTAGGGAGTTATTAGTAAGTCAGTGTGATTTTTTAGTTTAGGATATTGAATATAGTTTGAAAGTAGGTAGTGATGAAAGTTACACAGTAAATTTTTTTTAATTAAAAAAATTTTTTTTAATACCAAAAAACACCAAACAAATGCAAACATTCTAAACTTTTGATCATTCCATTCTACATACATAATCAGTAATTCACAATATCATCACATAGTTGTATATTCATCATCATGATCATTTCTTGGAACATTTGCATCTATTCAGAAAAAGAAAAAAAAAGAAAACAGAAAAAGGTTTCATATATACCATACCCCCACCCCTCCCCCTCACCGATCACCAGCATCTCAATCTAAATTTATTTTACCATTTGTTCCCCCTATTATTCATCTTTATTCCATATGTTTTGCTTGTCTGTTGATAAGGTAGATAAAAGGAACATTAGACACAAGGTTTTCACAATCACACAGTCACATTGTGAAAGCTATATCATTATACAATCATCTTCAAGAAACATGGCTACTGGAACACAGCTCTACATTTTCAGGCAGTTCCCTCCGGCCTCTCCACTACATCTTGACTAACAAGGTGATATCTATTTAATGTGTAAGAATAACCTCCAGGATAACCTCTCAACTCTGTTTGGAATCTCTCAGCCATTGACACTTTATTTTGTCTCATTTCACTCTTCCCCTTTTTGGTCGAGGTTTTCTCAATCCCCTGATGCTGAGTCTCAGCTCATTCTAGGGATTTTCTCAGTCCCTTGATGCTGAGTCTCAATTCATTCCAGGATTTCTGTCCCACATTGCCAGGAGGGTCCACACCCCTGGAAGTCATGTCCCATGTAGACAGGGGGAGGGTGGTGAGTTTGCTTGTTGTGTTGACTGGAGCGAGATGCCACATCTGAGCAACAAAAGAGGTTCTCTTGGGGGGGGGGTGACTCTTAGGCCTAATTTTAAGTCAGCTTGACCTATCCTTTGTGTGGTTAAGTTTCTTATGAACAAACCCCAAGATTCAGGGCTCAGCCTATAGTTTTGGTTGTCTGCACTGCTTGTGAGAATATCAAGAATTCAATTTGGAGAAGCTTAAATTTCTCCCTTTCTCACCATTTCCCAAAGGGGACTTTGCAAATACTTTTTTATTCACTGTTCAAATCACTCTGGGATTTATCAGGGCATCACTCTGGACAAACCAACAAAGTTACACAGTATTTTTAATGTACTTAACCTCAAATAATTTTCCACTTAAAATTTTAAAAATGATTTTTAAATTATGCATATTGTAACTAAATTTAAGGCAAATAAACTTTGGAAGCTTTAGTCAACCACCAACTCCAACTTCTTACAAAAGTTTTTGACTCACAATGTCGAGTCCGGTACCTCTGAAACTTTGCTCCTCACATTTACTCTGGACTTTCTCTCTTCCTATTCATATTGATGAAATTCTAACACATTATCCCAGATCAAATGTCATATTCTCTAAATCTTCCCAAGAAAAAAATCTGTTCCTCTTTCTATGTTGTGATAACATTTTATAATTATAGCAGTAATCAAAGTATTTGAAGATTTGTCCTTTGTCTAAATCCTTAAACAGCATTAATGGAGAGATTTTGCCCATGTTGTCTTTCTAGACTTTAATGCTCTTGTAAATAAGAACCAACTATGTCTTTATAGATTCCTCCACACTGTTAAACAGTGTTTCTTATAATTATTTTTTATTCAATCGATGCTTGTTGAAATATTTGACTATCTTGTGGGAATGGTAGCAGGCTAAGCATAAGTACAGTGCTAACAGGTAAACATGCTATATCTTCAAAGCATAATCATATATCAGAAAAGACAATATTTTAAATATCATAATGGTACATGCTAATAAATGCAACATGTTCTGTAAATGTAACAGGCAGTTTAAGAAAAGAAATTGAGATGTTAAAGAGAGTAGTGATGGCTATAATGTGAAGAAATGCTATGAGGCATTGATGTTGAGGGGAGATAACTAAAATTTGAAAGGAGAGGGAGATTTTCAATCACTTTTCAGTTATTTACTCATTCAACTTTGCAAGGCAACCACTGTATGCCAATTATATGTAGGCAGTTTTCATGGTAAGTCAAAGTAAGAAGTAAAGAGCATCAAAATTTGGGGATTGCCCTTTAATAATTGTTAAGCCTAGGGAATAAATTATATTCAATTCTTAAATTGGCATGTATTAAGAATGTCTATATACAACTCATGGTTATATATTTTCTTTCTTTCTTTCCTTCTGTACATTTTTCTTTCCTAAAAGTTTCTATTTTTTCACTTATGCCATTGGTCTCATTATGCCATGAATTTTTCAGTAATGTTCATTTATGTATTAAGAAACAGATTTAGCAGAGTTGGCAATTTTAAAAACACCAACCCACTTCAGGACATGTTCTATGCTTTATTATTTTTCTTTGTGAATCTCTGGAAAGTGCTCTGGTTTCAGTCTTCATGAGCTTGGGCCCACTTTATATTGTAATACACACACTGAAGGGCATTATCTTGCAGTTAAATTTTGACCTTCATTAACATATAACATAGGCTAGCATATGAAAATGAATGAACTAAGGAGCTTAACACAAGAGCTTAAAGTGTGTACGCCAGTGATATTTATTTGACTTCAAAAGTTATGCATTAAATCTCTGGCACTGAATCCAATTCATATTTCTATCATCTTAATCATACCATAACTATGTAGTATTTCAACTTTATAATGATTAAAATGTAATCAGTTTCAAAATTATTGTAAGATGTGATGGAAACAAGCCAGTCTTTTATCAGAATCAGCTATAGTTACATTACTTATCAGAATTTTGGAAATTTTAACACAACTTCTAGAAAGCTATGTACTATCTGTGGAACAAATGGAAAAGAAATAGTAGCTTGGGTTCCTGAAAGATGACTGAGAGCAGTCACTAATAAGACAACTCAAAGAAGCTTCAATAAATAAAGCAGATATTTAATGCCTTCAAATTTTTTTCAGTTAGCTTGACATTTTTCTCTAGTCTTTTCATTTGAGTGTCAAAGATTGGGAAAGGGAAAAATTCCTCTGTAATTAAAATCTCCCTGGAATCACTTTCAGTCATTTACTAATTATTATTCAATTTATTGCAAGAAATTATATGTTCAAATAGTAAGAATAAGAATTCAAAAAAAATATTCTCATTGATAAGCCTAAAGCCTAAGGGAGGAGACATACACAATAGAATATGTGTCATTGTAGAAACATGCATAGGATGTGATAAAATACAGGAAAGGAAACTCAATTAGAACAGAAGTCTCCTAAGAAGAGTGAACTTCTGACCTAATATTCTAAAGACATATTTTTATAGAGAAATATAAGAGGAATAATTTGGAAAGAGCTGTAGATTCACATTCTAGAGAGAGCATGGCACCTGTGACAGCAGGGATTTATGAAAGGGCATGGGGGAAAATTTTCTAAACTGCTTTTACTTTGCTGTGGCCTGGAAAAGTATGCAAGACAGATTCATAGTGCGTGAGGTTATCAAGATAGAAAAATGCTAGACAGTGAGGACTCTTTTACACTAAATTAAGGATAGAGAGACTTTGCAGTAATTGACATTTGACTGGCTAGCAGAAGGGTTTGGGGTGTGGAATGGTCAGCGAAGTGGTGCAAATTTCTCATCCTGTTTCTCTTTCAGTCTCTTTCCACAGACACTAACAGAACATCATCTAAAATCACAATTCTCATCCCTCAACCATAACATCTATTCCATTGCTGGTTCTTGGAAAAGCAGTTCATTGATAATGATAGCTTGGCAATATTTTTGGTAGGAAATGTAGGAAGTCAAGATGATTTATTATCTATGCCTTAGCAGAATATTCTCTCCTCCATATGTTTGTTGCTAGTGCCTTATTTTACCTGCCTATGCTGTCTAATCTGAAATTTCAGACTTTATTGCTAACACTTCTTATGCACCTTAAATTTTAGACCTCTATTTTTGATAGATCACTCAGATTTTTTTTTTTTTTAACCTCAGATATGTTCCTGCTTAGCGGTGTTTTCTATCTTTTACAAATTATGTGGGTTACTGATTTCTGGTTAGTTTTTGTGTTCTGTGACATGCCTTGGTGACCTAGAATCTAAATTAACATTGAGTATTTTTTGAAGTCATCTATGTTAATTGAATTATGTATCCCTGTTTAGACATGTTCTTCATCTGAATTCACATTCAGCAGGTGTGAACCCATTATAAAGAAAACATCTTGAAAATATTTTTAGTGAAGGTGTGGCTCTCCTGATTGAGGGTAGGTCTTAATCTGGATTCCTGGAGCCTTATAAAGGAAGATAAAAGAGAAGTCCATAGAGGAAGAAGCCAGAAATCAGAAAAGCAGAACAGAGAGGACATTGCCATGTGACATGAGCAGATATGCAAACCAAGAAACCCCAAAGATTTCCTGTAACCAGCACCAAAATATACAGACTCCTGGAGAAAGTAATTCTTGCTGATATTTTGATTTTGTACTTCTTCTAGCTTCAAAACTATAAGCCACAAGTTCTGGTTTAAGCCAACCCATTGCTTGGTGCTTTTCACTATTGGTGTCTTACCCTATTGCAACTTACACCACGCTCTCCCACATCATACATAACTTTTTTTTTTTTATGGCAGAGCTCACTTCCTGATATAGAGCCTGAAAATGCTGTATACCTGCTTCTCGAGCTTTCTGTGGTATTGTGGCATAGTCATATTTACCAGACTTGGACAATGACAATTGAGGAAATGACTTCTAAGAGACTATAGAAACTATTGTTTTCTCTAATATAAAGAAAAGATTGAGTAAATGTTCCTCTTCTTTGAACAGGCATTGTTGAGCCTACACATAATGCCTGGAACTGGGGCAGATATATTATATCCTGAAGGAACACTTCCAAGGACCAAGTCAAAACACTAAGATGGTTGGGTGATAAGATGGAAAGCACCAGATCATTGATTACAACATTCAGTGCCTGAAGCAATGCAGTTATACCTTCCAATGGGTCCTTGTTATGTGGTGAAATGAATTTTAGCCATTGCTTAGCTCAGTTTTAGTTAAGTATTTGATTATTACAAATAAAATCATCTGAGCTTGTGTATCATATTTTATTATGAAACTCAATGTTACTGCCACTCATCTCATATATCCTTTTAAAATTATTTTTGACACAGAAGATTTTCCAAATCAACGTACTATGGAAATGCTCTATTTAATTAAAAGTCATCAAAATTTTAAGATTTGTGCTCTGTTTCATGCTCTGAGATGAGATTTTTCTATATTTCAAACATTTCAGCTTTATATCATGTTTCGTATGGTCAGATATGACTTTTACTTTTCACCTTTCCTGATTGTAGTCACATCATACAATATTCTACACTCATTTGTAATATTGGTGAGGCTTCTATACATGTCATGTTTTTTGCTTTGTGAATTACTTTTGAGTTTATTTTCTATTTCATTCATCAATATCGGTGAAGTAACTTTTTTCAAATTCATTTTACTTTGATACGTTTTTTGTGACTCATAAGAAACCATTCTTTCCAGGTTACTAGTTTGATTGACTTCAGGGCCAAGGGATGCTGAGCAATGCATCAAGTGTTGATGCTTTTGGATCAAGAGGTAATAAAATATCAGGCATCATGTTTTATGTGATTCAATTAAAAGAGTCAGTACCATGGTCACTATAGAGTTTTCCCTGTGAGTGTGTATCCTAACCTGCCTCTACATTCTATAATATCCTGTATGTGTCTCTGACATTCACAGTTCTTTTTATCTGAAGAAATAATTTTCTCTGTTTGGCTCTAATTATATGAACCACTACTGAACTCTAAGTTTCTGTTTCCCTAATTTTATATCAATCCCAAAGATGCAAACTTTTAGAATATCTTTATGCGGCCGTCTGATTCTGTTTAATTTACATATGGGGCTCATCATCATCAGTAAATCAAGGGAAACTATAGCTTATATTCAGGTCTAAGTTGAAGATTAGCAATTACCTATGTGAAGTACATGATTCATTTCCTATCACAGAGTAAGCTCTAAAAATAGTGATTATTAAAATAAAATAGTGATTATTACTAATTATATGCATAGTTAATTGGTCTCGGGTAATGAAAAACTAATGTCTATTTAGAACTCATAATCCAGATTCTACACTTAGCTTCAGGCCCAATATAAAACTTTATATAGAAAAATAAAATCCCCTCTATATCTCTCTATAAATGCAGAGTAACTAGAACAGCTCTCTATATAAATTAAAAGTCCCTAAAACAATTTATTTCTAAATTCTGGAGGATCCTTGGGAAGACACTAAATATTTGGATGAATGTTCTCATCATTTTCAAATGGGAAGAATAACTTCATTTTTCAATTAGGTTCTGCATATATTGCCTCTTGAATGGAATTGAAATGTTTTATAACCTTTATTTGAAGTTGATAAAAAAAGGATAATTATTGTTCCATAAAACATTCAACCACAGACTGAGTTTCTTTATAAAAGGAAAGTTAAACCATAAATTATGAAAGAAAAGTATGATTTTTGTCTCCAGTTAACTAAATCTTGAAATCTGTTATTATACACTGAAAATGCCTTGTGTTTTTCAACATTAAATTGCCCTTTTACTATACTTTGTGGAAATCATATGCTATCGTGCTATCATGTTATAAGTATAAAATTAAAATTTAATTTGTACTAATTGGTCTGAAGTAAATAAAGCACAAAATTAAGTTTCTGATTTCATTTCTGATTCTATGGATCATTGCATATTGCAGTAAATGCTATCTTATTTACTATATTAGAAGGAAATGTTTCTTGTTCTTCAAGTATGAAGCATGTGGATCTCTGACTCTAATTTTGTTACTTATTATCAGCTCTTATTATAATAATAAATTTCAAGACGTCTTTACTATTAGTTTGAGTTACTTCCTAAATATTCTTAAATATTGTATTTTTAATTGGTGTGGTTGGCAATTCACTAGCATCATTTATCTGCATTTTAATCAAATGTTTCATATTAATTTTTTGTGTGGCCCTGGATAGGTTTTTAGGTGCCTACATTTTCATATGTGAATACAAGAGTAAAACACCTACCGTAACCAAGGTACTATCTTAAATACATACCCTAGAAAAATGTAGGAGACATAGTCCCTTCCCTCAAATAATTTACCATGTTCGGATACAGGCAGTCAATAAACCAAAATGCAATGAGTTAAAATACAATGTGATAAGTTAACTTGATGAAGCATATGGAAGAAAAAAATGATTTCTTCTGGAGCAGTTGGGAGGTTAAAAAGGAGGATATACTTGAGCTGACTCTTAAAGAGTAAATTATATCGCTTGAGAAATAACGTTCATAGAAACATAGATGAATGAGAGGACTGCTCATTTGAGGGAAAATATGATTTTAATATGATAGATTATAAAGTGCATAGGCAAATGTTGGAAAGATAAATTCAGGACACATGTGAGATTTTGCATGCCCTGTCAAGTGGTTTGTACTTTCTTATGGAAGTAATGGGGACTATGTTGAAAGGTTATTATTTTAGAGACATTTTAGGAAAACAATTTAGACAGAATGGCCAAATGTGATCCTTTGAAATATTCTAGGCAGGAGATAATGAGGGTGTTTATCTGCAACAAGATTATTTATTTGATGAAGCAAGAAATAATGAGACTCAGAATTAATAGGCAAGATTCATTAAGAATGTCATGAATTGCATTAATTAGGGCAAAGCCTAAGTTACTATAACCGAGTCTCCAAAATACATAGGCTTAAATTCTATGTTAATTTCTTTGCCATGCTATATTGAGGTTAGCCAAGGTTGGCAAGATGGCTCCATTCCATGAAGTCTTTCTAGGATCCCTGTTTCATCTATTACAACATCTTCTACAGTACGGTTATCACCTGCATATTTGAAGCTGGATTGTGTACATGTCAGAATTCTAGCCACATAAAGGGAAAAGGGAGAAAGTGCAAGGCAAACAAAATTTATACAAATGAGGGAGAAGTTGTGCCTATCACTTATGCTCACTATTTAATGTTTAGAACTTAGTCATTTGGACAAGAGCTGGTTGCAAAGAAAACAAGCTGGTATATTAGTAAGGGTTCTCCAGAGAAACAGACAAAACAAGATAAATACACACCTACCTATATATTAAGAGATTTATTTTAAGGAATTGTCTCAAGAAATTGTGGAGAATGGCACATGTAAATTCCATAAGGAAGGCTGGCAGGTTAGAAATTCTAGTAAGAGTGATGCTACATTCTTCAGTTCAAAATCCATAGGGGAGACCAGCAGGCTGTAACAGATAGGAGTGGGTAGTGAGGTAGAAGTTCTACTTCTGGAAACCTCAGTTCTTTGCTCTTAAGGCCCTTCAGCTGATTGTATAAGGTCCACCCACATTATCCAGAGTAATCTTTTTTACTTAAAATCAACTGATTTTATACATTAATCTCACTACAAAATATATCCCTAACAAACCTGGGTGAAAGTTAGAACAAATTACTGGACACCGTACCTAGCCAAAATGACATAAACATTAATCATGATGGCTGGGAAATAGAATCTCTAGCTGGGTAGTCATGTTATTAGCTGCAAGTATATTACTGTGACAGAATGAGAAAATAGGTTTTCTACCAAATGAGTTAAGGATGCATTTTAGGTTTATGGTTTGGCAGCTGAGTGGATGGTGGTGACTTTCCTGAAGACTGAATATATTAGGAGCAGCAGATATTGTGAAGCAGCACTGGAACTTGAGAAAAACGTCAATTGCATCTTCCCGTTATCAGATTAAAGAGTATTACAGATTGCTATATCTCTAGACAGGAGGGGAGCAGAAAACAAGAACCCCTAAGGTGTTCTTTTTTAATGTGAGCAAATAGAAGAGCCATTCTTGAAAGAACTGAATAAATTAGAGTAATATGGAATAGTATAGGGAAGCTGAAAGCAGAAGTTTGAGGCAAGAAAAAGCTTCTAAGAGTTGTGAAAAGGAGTACAGGAAATAAAAGATGTCTGTGAAGAATTATATTTTTGGAGGAAAACCTGGATGATGAGGGCTTGATATGATAGGAACAACATCATTCCCCAGCAGATGGAATATATAGCTTCAAATATTTTACATTATCTGCTTAAAATCACATAGCTGGCAGATTTAGGACTGCAACCTGAATCTTCTAACTCTATATTTGGAGCTTTTGCCTATCCTGGTAGATTTAGTTATATACCTCAACACAGACATGTTCTTAATCTTAATCCTCATTCTTACGGATGTAAACCCATTGTTACCTCTTCAAAATGTTGTTTTTAATTAAGGTGTGATCCAAATGAATGAGGGTGGGCTTTAATCCATAATAGTGGAGATATTATTAAAAGGAGAAACTAGAAGTCAAAAGTTGGAAAGTTGGAGAAGGCCTTGAGGCATGCCGTTGGAAACCAGATGAGGAGAAAAATGAGAGAACCTAACTACCTGATGGGAGATAGCCAAGGAACCCCAAAGGTTGCAGGCGGCCATTACCAGACACTATAGACCCTGCAAAGAAACTAAATCTTGATGATATCTTTATTTTATACTTATTATAGCCTCAATACTGTGAGCCAATATATTACTATTGCTTAAGCCAACCCATTGTTTGGTATTTATTGTAGCAGATTGGCAATCTAAGACAACTCTATTAACACCTTCTGATGAAAACATCTGCTCATAAGTCTGGAGTATGAATTACTTGACTCCATCAAAACTGACTCTAAGGACCCAAACACAAAATTTCCATGATATCTCGGGTTGTTTGGAAAACCTCTGGTTAGGGCTTTCTCAATTTGTCCACTGCCTGTTATTGCCAATGTGACTATTCGACCATGGGAGCATACAACTGCAGCTTTCTTCTGATCCCTGGTTTGATCCAGTCATAACATTGCTCCTTTTAGGGACATTGAAAGCTAATTTTTCTCTTTTCTTTTTTTAGCAAAGGAGGTTTCAGTGAAGGTGCATAATTGGAAAGATTGGGGATGATGGAGAATGTGGATTTATGGGGAAGAGAGGAAAGCGATTCTACTTTAAACATTAAACGTTTTCAAGAAAATATTCTCTGGTACTTGCATTAAAGATGCAAATAGGATAAGTAAATTAACATGCATAATTTTTAAAATAATATATTTGATGGATTAAATAGGAAGAAATAAATTACTATAGACACACTCAAATTTGCTCTGGCTGTTCCTTTTAGAAATGGCCTTGCTTTAGCAACAATTCCTATAAAACCAAGATTTTTTTTTTACCTGTGTAGCTCTCAGTTCCTTGAAGATAACTCTCCTGAGAGCCATACTTGACTTCTCCCGTTTTTGACATTTGTGACATTTTCTATCTCTTTCTACTCCCTCTACCTCTCATGACATCATGTTGTTCTTCGTAGTTTTACCTGTTCATCACCATTCACTACACTGTCATATCTTTGTATTTTCATCATATGGGACACAAATAATTATTTGATAGCTCCATTTGTTCATGTTTACAGGATTTAGTATCTCTTTTCAGTGTACTGGATATATTTTACAATTAAGAAAAAAACTGTTATAAGCAAAGTGATCAGACTTTAAACATATAGTCATCTGTCAATTTCATCTCTATTTGTTCCAATCTTAATGATGGTTTGTACTAATAATTACTTTCGCTTTAGATAATAATAACGTGTTAGGGAAGTTAAGTGTGACAATGAATGGCAACTGTATGGCCAGCATTCCAGTACTCCCTACTCCAGGTCTCATACAATATTAGTTTTTCTAGGTCTTAAGTATAGACTTAGAGTGACTTCTAAGACAACTCCCATATAATACAATCTTTTTGTATCTCTTTTCTTTATCTAAGTTCTACTGCTAAATAATAGCTACTGGTCAACTCTTTCATGTCTTATATTTTTCAAAGCAGCTGTTTCCCTGTTTTGATATGTAACTCCCTAAACCATCTCTCCTTTACTATTCCAATGTTCTTAGACTTTTTTGAATCATTTTGAGATTTGTGGAAAAATAATAAGTCCATTGAATTGCTGTTTGGTAGATTTTTGTTAGCATTTGATTTGAGATTGAGTGTTCATTTGTAGGGTTTTCTAGTTTTTGCTGTCTGAGCTAATGTTTTTCTTGTAAACATATCCATGCATCTTCCACGTTCTGACATATTCCAGTTCCTGCAGTTGTGTCAGTATCATAATTCACCTCATAAAAGGGTAGCTCATGATCCTCAAGCATGCATCAAAAGCTGGATACTGAAAACAAATGAAACTACAACTTGTTTCAGAAATTTCTTTGATTTCTTTTGGAATAAGCTTCATTTCTTTTCTTTTGAGGAGCAGAATTGGAGAGTATCATATTTAGCATAATTGAATTAATGAGAGAATGGAATATATTTTTATTAGACTTGTTTATAGAATCAGTGGTTGGCAAGAAATAGGATATAAAGTCTATTTAGAGAAAATACTGATTGAATACAAGTGCAGGCATAAAAATAAACTTCTCTTTAAATCAGTAACTGTGTACCGATAAGGACGTAGTACCTTTGTAGGCATTATAAACTACAGGTAAAACATTATAAATAATACAGCATTTCCATTCAATTAGCATGTACTTAAGAAATAATTGTACACATACACATACACACGTGTGGGAGTGTACAATTTACCTAATGAAATGGCAATTGATGAGATGAATTTGGTGCCCCAGTGATCACATTATAAATTTAAGTACAATAGATTATTACTTTCTAGAATCAGTTGGGTGACATGACTTCTTTCAGATTAGCTGACTTTTGGGGGTTGAATATTATAAAGCCCAAGCAAGATAACATTTAGAGTGCTTTAACATTTGATATTTTAATAATGTAAGGCACAAGCTATGTTAAGAATACATGTCTCTAAAATTGTGTTTGTTATGGAAAACAAAGATTATTTGCCATAAAATGCAAATTAAATAAAGGACAATGAAATTATCTGTCCATTGTTCTACATAAGTCAAAAGTCTTCTGGGTATCTATCATGTAATATGCTACTCAAAATGATCATTATTTAGTGATAAAAATGAATTATTATATACAGTTTATTTATATATTCTTGGGCTAAAAAGTAGGATTTTAAATGCATATCCATTTCCTTAAAATTGTTCACATACAAATTATAAAATTTACCTATGGTATTTTCAGGAAATTCATGTTGATTTTGATGAGTTGAAAATATTTATCAAGGTCTTTAAGATCTATTTATCTTTGTAATTTCCAACTTCTCTTTCAGCTTGTAATGTTTCCTTCTCAAAAGTAAATTATCTTTATTTAGTAAAACTTTGGACATTTTAACACCATTAATTAACTTCCAATAGATTCAGTTACTACTTTTTTATGATTTCACCAATTTGTCCATTCTGGGTCACATCCCAACTGATCATTGAGAGCCTGGAAATCTATATTATCAAGACAAATCTATTGTCTATGCAGTTGTGATGATTACTGTCCCAGAGAAACTGTTCCTGTTTTTGTTTAAATGCAGAATAACCATAAAGAGTTATAAGCACACAGTTATAACCAACACAGTGTTTTGGTTTCCCAGATGTTAAAACAAATACATACAATGGGTTGGCTTAAACAATGGGAACTTATTGGCTCATGATTTTGAGACTAGGAGAAATCTAAAATCAAGGCATCAGCAAGGCAATGCTTTCTATTGAAGATGATGGCATAATGAGGCTGACTGCTGACAATCCTTGGTCCTTGGCTTTTCTATCACATGGGATATATATGGATATGTTTTCTCCTTTCACTTCTGGATTCCTTTAAATTCTGGATTCTTCCCATGGCTTCATTCCTCTATATGCCAGAATTTCATTCTGCCTATAAAGGACTCCAATAATCTTGACTAAAGTCCAACCTGATTTATTTGGTCCATACCTTAACTGAAGTAACATCTTTAAGAACTCCTATTTATAATAGGTCACCATCCACAGGACTAGGGGTTGGAACCTGAACAAGCCCTTTGTGGAGGGACATGATTCAGTCTGCAACAAGGGGAAAAACACAATATGATCGACTGTGACCAAAGGTTTTAAAAGGGGTTCTGTGAATGAGTCTGTTACCAGAAACAATCTAAGAAATAAGTGCTGTGCCAGACAAAAAATAAAAACTATTGGCCAAGGAATGTTATAAGACAGAGAAATTTACCACCTGGGACACCCAGCTGAAAGGTCTACTGCAAGAGGGAGGGCACAGCTATAAGAAATAGTCATCAACCGTGGGTACAAATCTAATAACAAAGGTAAATCAGCGGTGGCTTAACACTCAGATTAAAGGCAGTGGTAGATCGTTTATAGTCACATTGTGCTGCTAGTAGAGCCAGATCCATTACTACGGAAGCAATATGGTTGCACATGGTAAAGTCATAAGTGTTAGTCTTGAAATATCATGTTAAGGAATTTGCTGTGGGGAAATAATTTGATAGAAGGGAAAAATCTATGCTTTCAATTATATTCATGCCATTATCATTAATAAGAGGTAAAAATGGGAAATGAAAATATTTTAGTAACTTTTGGAACCTCAACAAAATTAAGATATTATTTTGGAAACAAAAATATCATCATAGAAATCATATAGAAACTTAGAATATGCTTGACATAATATTAACTGAAAAAAAATAGTGTTAAAGCAACATTTTTTTTTGGCATTTAGCATATGTTGCTATATTGCAAAGGACTGAGTGCTATTATATAAAATTAAGTTATATAGCTATTTTAGAGTGATAGTATATCTTCCCAAATGTCTTTCATGTAATTCTATTAAAAGATATATGCACATATATGTATATATGTGTATACAGATATCTGTTTGTGTATAATCATCAAAAATTATTTTTGTGACAAATTTCACACCCACAAGTACAATGTGAATCTTTTTCCATAATTTATGTTAGTATTCTCGGTTCTTAAATTTTTTAGATTATAAGAAAATAAATTAATTAATTGCAATAGAAGGGGTTCCTTAAGAATAGTCAAATAGTTCTCAACAGTCATTGCTGAGATGGAACTGTCAGAACAGACTGTGTTATGGCTTGAATCAAACAGTATGTATGTACACACTTGACCTAGGAGAATAGGTTCCCCTGTTCTCTAGGCAGATAACCCCCCAATAATTCTAGACAAGTTTTCCTCGCTAAGAATATAGGAGAACATTGGAGGATCAAAGACCTCCAGTGTTCAGTGAACAGTCTTCCAAGGTAGTTCTCAAATAAAAGAGAAAGTATGCACTTTAATTGCTAAAATCACCAGAAAATGTCACTTTTATTGGATAGGAATTATGCAGCCAGGTGTGACAGGAAGGAAAGGGTTATCATGAGTTAATAATTTGACAGAAATGCAGCCTCATGCTTCTAATCCCTCTGGAGTGTTATCTCGTGATTACCGAACACCCTGCTTAGATATGCCTTATTAGTTTCTCTTTTGGATAACTTCATTCTTAGGGAAACCAGACTTCTGTGTGCTAGAATATGATGATGTTAGCAGTTTAAAGTGTGAGAAGCTGCCTCAGCTGAACTAGTAGTTCACAAAAATTAATCTACCTTTTACATTAATCTGTGAACCAATCAGAATATTTCATTAATCCAAAGAGTGCTATAATGCAGTTCAAATCACTGCAGTCCAGGTGCCTCGAACTGCTTAAAGGAAAAGTAACAAGAAAAGTTAATCTGAAAATTATTAAGTATTTTTGGCTGGTGCTGACTGGTATTACTTAGCAGCTATAGAACATTCTGAGCAAATCTAAAAAAATACAACTTATCCTTCCTGCCATTGCAGATCAAATAATTAGGAGAGTGTAAATATGCCTATTGATGGCAATGAGGAGACAATGATAAAACCAGAAGAGTTTTATGAAGACAAAAAGTGGTTTGAGAAAACAACATGTGTCTGCTCCATTATTAGAATGTTTATTAGCTAGATAACAGTTATCATGGCAGAAGTTCATAAAATGGCTTAACGGTTACGGTCTTTGATGCAGAGGCACAGTTGTAGAAAAAGGAAGAAATACCACATGGGATAAGGCCATATAAACTCAGTTCGATAATTTTTCCATAAAGCATTGTTATTGGTTAGGTTTGTAGAGACAAGAGCAAAGAGTTTACATTTCAACACACAGCTAATAAGTTACAGGCATATCACCTACACATCTTATTTGCAGAACATTATGTCAGATGGCTATTTGTGTAGGGTCAGGTTTCTAGGGCTTATGTGAATGTTTCCCTTTGAAAAGGTATGTGAGAAGCAGAGAGTAAGGTCTGGAAAGAAAACAATTACCTTGACTATCTGGAAACAGTCCTCCCATCCTATTCTGAATTGTGTTCATTTTTTTTAAAGGAGTATACATTGTATATATTTGAAAATAAAACTTCAGTCTTCTCTTCTAGTGAAGAAAGTGGTAAAAGAACTTACCCTCTTAATTGTAAAACCTTTAAAGCGGGATGTATCTTGACAAACCTAGGCAATAATGTTGAGGCATTGAAAAACAGGCAGTGCAGGACTGTGATTCTTCAATGAAAGTAAACACAACATTGAATCTCTTGATCACCTCCACAATATCCAAAAATTTCTGTCTTGGAGAAATTTTCTGACAAGGGACAGGCTGTGGATCCCAAGCAGAGCAGTAGTATCAGGCTGAGATAACAGAGATCAGAGTTCTGAGCTGCTAAAGTGGACAGATCTATGAGAGAGAAAAGCTAAAGTGAGGAATTTATCTAACAAGTAGCCTGCAGAAGTTTACGTGGGGTTTCACCATGAGTTATTGAGCTGGTCCCAGTACAATCAGAATGGAGAGGTCTTACTAAGCACCTCAGGTATTCAGCTGAGATCCTAGGAGAGCCAGGTCTTAGGGATCAAGAGAAGAACCTGAAGGAAGGACATATACTAGTACTAAATTCAAACCCTAAGTAAACCTGAACTAACAAAGAATAAAACTAAGCTTTATTGTACCAAAAGATACCATAACATCTGTAATTTAACTTTGCCAGAACAAAGTCCAATACCTTTTAAGAGAAGAGGAGATAATACACCCATGATGTTTAACATACAATAAAAAAAAGCTTCTATGCATTCTCAAACCAAATAAACAAATAAGACGAATATAATACCTATAGTTTAAAGAAAGAGAAGTTAATGAAATGACACTGAGGACCATCTCTTTGTAATTAGCAGAGCAGAATTTTAAAGCAGTTATTGTAAACTTGTTCAAAGACAAAGGAAAATATAATTAAAATGGGTTAACACATAGGGAATTTCTGCAGAAAAACAGTAATTAAAAAAAAAACCTAAATCCTGTAACTGAAAATTATAATATTTTTATGGAAAATCACTAGATTTATCATTGGGTTGGAAATAGCAGATTAAAGTGTCAATAAACTTGAAGATTAATAAATTTAATTATTTAATATAAAGAAAAGAGAGGAAAAAGGACTGGAAAAAAAGGAAAATGGAGACTCGGTGTTCTGTGGACAAAATCAAGTAATTTAGTATACCCGATATTGCAATTAGAATCAGTAAATGTGTGGAGTGTGATAAAGGAGCAAAAAAAAAATAGCTGAAGATATAATTGCCAATTATTTTCCAATTTCATAAAAACATCAACTCAAATATTCCAGATTAGCAGTGAAATTTAAGTAGGATGTATCAAAGAAAAATACACCTACACACATCATAGTCAAACTATTGAAAATCAATAAGGACGATAATGAAGACAGAAAAACAATGATGTGATACAGTCTGTGTTGAAGTAAAAATGCCACCAAATTACTTGGCATCTTCTCCATCAAGAGGTGGTGTTTATTTATCCTACCCTGGAATCTTGGCTGGTCCTGGGAACCCTTAAATAATATATGGCAGAAGAGATATAGAATTGCTTCTGAGCGTATCCTTTAATTGGACAAGCACTTCTGATTTTTTTCCTTTGGAACATTCACAGTTTGGCTACTCCCTCTAGGAAATCAGATTCCATACTGTGAGAATACCAAACTATCTGGGGAAGCCACTTTCAGTCACTCTAGTTGAGAACCTCAACTGAGTTCCCAGGCAATAGCTTGTATAATCTGCCACTCTTGTGAATGAATTTGGATATTCAAATATAATTGGCACAGATGAGTCAGTCTTAAATCATGTGGAGCAGAGAAATATCCATCTGAGGCCAGTCATTCCACAACATTCTGAGAGCTAATTAAATCATTATTCTCTTAAGGAATTAAGTATTCAATTAGTTTGATAATTCTCATCTGAAACAGGAGTCCAGAAAATAATGAAAAAAAATGAAGTAGTGGAAAACATAGTTGATATAGAAATTGCTATTCAGGGAAAATATCTTTCAAAATGAAAGTGAGGAAATAATGGTGGCAGAATGCTGTGGTGGCCCAAACCCTCTTGCAAAAATTTTAAAAACTGGATGCAGCATTTCCAGTAACAGTATTAGAAGCATTGGAAAGCATCCAAAAGCAGAGAAAAGGCAAACTGGGAGTTTTCTTTCAACATCTTGCAAATTAAAGGGTTAAGAATTGTGAGTTTATGAGTTTCTGGCTTGAGAGTGCTCTCTACTCCCAGTGATTGCCCAGTAAGAGATGGCAGCAAATAAACTCAGACTAATTTGCTCAAATTGCCAAAAATCAGATTCAGGGTTGAAGAGAAACTGGTCATTAATTTGCTGCTTCTTTAGCTGCTTGCAGTTTCAGATGGCAGAAAATTAAACCTATGGTTTTAAAATATCAGAGTGAAAGGAGGCCAAGGCCAATAGAGTGGCTAAAATTTTGTGGAGAGGGTGCATCATTGAAGGGAAGGAAACCATTGATTTTATGTCTCAGATTATGAGTAATCAACTGTTTCGGACCACATAGAGATAGTTTGCAGATTAAATCCAGGGAAGTTAGCTTCCCACTAGAAATAAGATACGTAAAATCCTCAGAATACAATGGGAATCAAGTATCATAGTTTTTGTCATTAGACTTAGTTTTAACAAGTTCTGGTCCTTATTTAATTTCAAATCTATTTTTAAATGGTATTTAAAGGGGAAATTTCTACATTATTTGAGTATTATTATTATTGCAATTACAGTGTGAAGTTGTTTTCTAAATTAAGCTGGAATAAACTAAAAATTTAAAGACTACACTGGACATTGATTTAGATATTTCTTAATTCAAAAGGTGATACTTGAAATTTCATGAACCAGATATATAACTAATTTCTTGTTAAAAAAATTACTCTTTAGAGTATGCAAAGTAAATGTTTAAAATAGCTCATGAGGCATAAAAAATGGTTGCAAGGATTCTTTTCAATCTCCATAGTCTCAAGTGTAGATGAATAAATTTCTAAGTCAGAAAATTATTCAAAGATTTTAGAATGTTGATTCAAATATATTAAGAAAGAATATGATATAGCAAATAGAACAAATTCTATTTCAATATAATGCAATCCTTAAAGGGAGTGGTCATTTTAAATACATGAAGTCATTATTAAAGTTTCAAACAGGTTTTCCATATCTTTTTAATTTCATTTTATTTCCCTTTGCTCCCTTTCCCCAAACACATCCACTCTACTGCATTGAATTTGCACTTTTTGTTTGTGTGCATGAATGAATGTATTTTTTAACTTTTATTGATTGCAATGTGTTAAGCATTGTGTTCTGCTTATTATCATTTTCATTCACCAATGTTTAAAAGAATATCCATTTTGTTTGTGCACATTAATCTGTGCTTCAGTCTGCTTCACATAACTCTAATTTGTCTTTCCACCACGATTAACATGTCCTTTCTACCAGTGATAGACATTCAATTCTGCAACCTCTGGGCAGAGCCCATACTTTTTTCCCTCTTTAGGCTCCCTCCCAGGACTACAACCATTTTGTGTCCCAACCATAATAACCACCATTCTGACTTTCAGTACCATAAAATTAATTGTAACTATTTTTGAACCATATGTAAATGAAATCATGTGTTCGTGCCTGATTTCTTTCACTCAAAGTTACATTTGAGAGATTCATTCATATTGTGACGTGTAGCATTAGTTTGTTAATTTTCATTGCTTCCTATGTTTCATTGATTAAAATACCACAATTTGATTGCCCATTAACGAGTAGGTGGGTATTTGGGTTGTTTCCAGTTTGGGGTAATTATGAATAGTGCATGAATATATTGCACTTTTCTTTTAGTACACATAAATACACATTCCTGTTGGTAATGTACTCATGAGTGTAATACTGGGGTCACAGAGAGTGTATGTGTTTAACTTTAATATTTACGGCCAATTTTTCAAAATTGTTTTAACTTTCACAAAAATTCCAATTTTTCCACATCCTCCTCATAATATACAAAGTAAATTTAATATGTCTGGGGGTTGCAAAATAGATCATGGGATTTTTGGAATTTTCTTTCTCAGTTAAGAACTAAAAGGAAGGTTTAAATTTAAAACCACAGAAGAAATATTCATTTTATCCAGATGAAACTGCAAAGAAAAGAGCAATTAGTCTGCCAAAAGTAAGTAATTTTGGACAGGTTTGGGAGAACAGGGATATAAATTTTAGATTACTTTGTGTGTACTACTTTGTGTGACACTCCCTGGAGCATTCAAAAGGGCCGTAACCTCAGAGATCAATGTTTAGAGACTTTAAATATATTTATTGCTTGTTTTCTTTAGTTCAGGTTCTTACAATGCTCATAAAAGAAAAGTGGAAGCTTAGTAATAGAGTTCTGGTAACTAGAATAATGTGTTGCACTTTCTTGGACATCATCCAAAAGTCAATTTTTAAATTAAATTTATTTAATTTTATCTCTTTCCATGAATTCTTAATAATTATTTTGTAAAATATATGTAGCATAAAATGTGCCACATTAATCATTTTAAGTGAAAATTTAGTGATATTAATTACATTCACAATTGCCACTATGTATTTCCAATATCCTGTCACCATACAAAATGGAAACACTGTACCTATTAAGCAATAACTCCCCACTTTTTCCTCTCCCAAGCCCCTGGAAACTACTAATCTATTTTCTGTTTTTATGAATTTGCCTATTCTATATATTTTATTTAAGTATAATCATGAAATAGCTATCCTTTTATAACTGTATTATTTTAGTAAGAATAGCATTTTCAGTTTCTATAATGTTATAGTGTGTATCAGAATTTCATTTTTTTTAATAGAGAAGTTGTAGGGTTAGATAAAAAAAGATCTTGTGGAGAATAAAATTCACAAATACCCCTTCCCCTCACAGTTTTCCCTATTGTTGACACTTTGCATAAATGTGGTACTTTTGTTACAATTGAAGAAAAAATATTTTTATAATTATACTACTAACTATGTGGTTCATTGTTTACATTAGGGTTCATTATTTGTGTTGTACAATTCCGTGTGTGTCCTATTTTTAATTTTTATTCTAGTGATATATATAAAACCACAAATTTCCCATTTTAACCACTTTTAAATAAACAATCCAGTAGTACTGATTTCATGTACAATGATTGCTACCATCACCATCATCCCTACTAAAATGTTTCCAACACCCCAAAGCAAAACTGTTCTAATGAATCATTAACTCACCATCCTCTACTCCTATTTCATGCCTCAGTAAGTTTATACTAGTTTATGACTCTGTGAATGTGAGTATTTTAATTATTTCATACAAGTAGGGTCATGCAATACTTGTTCTCTGATTCTGGATTATTTCATGAAACAGGATGTCTTCAAGGCTCACCTATTTTGTAGCATGTGTTAGAACTTAATTCCTTTTCAGGGCTGAAAAAGATTCCATTATATACATACACACATTTTGTTATCCATTCTTCTGTGATAGACATTTGGGTTGCTTCCATTTTTTGGCAGTTTTGAATATGCCAGTGTGAACATTGGTGTGCAAATATCTATTTGGGATCCTGCTTTCAGAATATACACCTAGAAATGGGATTATCAAGTCACGTGGTAATTCTACACCTAACTTTCTGAGGAACTGCCTGATTGTTTCCCAAAGCAGCTATACCCTTTTACAGTTTCATCAAAAATGAACTAGTATTCCATTTTTTCCACATCCTCTCCAGTAGTTATTTTGTTTGCTCAGTAAATAGCCACTTTAATCATTGTGAAATGATATCTTATTATGGTTTTGATTTGCATTTTCCTAATGGCTAACAATGTGGTGTATCTTTTCATGGGTTTATTGGCCATACATATACATACTTTTTTGTATAAATGTCTATTCAGGACATCTGCCCATTTTTAAATTGTTTTACTGTTGTTGAGTAGTACAATTACTTTATATATTTTGGATATAAACCTTATCAGATATGTGGTTTCCAAATATTTTCTCAAATTCTGCAGACTGATGTTTTATTTTCATGATGAAGTCATGTGACATGCAAATCATTTTAACTTTGATGGCATCCATTTATCTATTTTTCTTTTGGTGGACATGTTTATGATGTGAAATACAAGAAACTATTGCCTAACACAAAGTGCTGAAGGTGTTTCCCTATGTTTTATTCTGATAGTTTTATAGTTTTGGGTTCTTCTATTTAAGGCTTTGATCCATTTTTAATTAATTTTTGTATATAGTCTAAAGTAAGTGCCAACCTTCATTCATTTGCATATGAATATCTAGTTTTTCCAGTGCCATTTGTTGAAAGGACTCTTCTTTCACTATTGAGTGCACTTGGCACCCTGATCAAAATCAACTGGACTTAGAAATGAAGGTTTATTTCTGAGCTCTCAATTGGATTCTATTGCTCTATATGCCTGCTCTTGAGTCAGTACCATACTGTTTTGATTATTGTAGCTTTGTTATAAGTTGAAAATTGGGGAGTATGTGTTCCCCAAAAATGTCCTTCTTTTTCAAGATAGTTTTGGCTACACATGTCCTGTTACCCTTTGATGATTGGCTTTTCCATTTCTGCAAAAAAGGCTGTTGGAATTTTGATTGAGATTGCATTGAATGTATAAATTGCTTTGTGTAGATTCAACATCTTAATATTTAGTCTTCCAATCCATGAACATGAAATGTGTTTCCATTTATTTAGGTCTTTGATTTCTTTTTAGAAAGTTTATTGTTTTCCATGTACAATTCCTTCACAATTTTGGCTAGATTTATCCCTATATATTTGAGTCTTCTAGCTGCCATTGTAAATATTTTTCATTTCCTCTTCAGATTGTACAGAAATGCTGCTGAATTGCGCATGTTGATCTTATATCCCGTCACTTTGTTGAGTTTATTTATTACATTTAGTAGCTTCATTGTCGATTTTTCAGGAGTTTTTGCATATAGGATCATGCCGTCTGCAAGAAGTGAGTTTTATTCCTTTCTAATTTTCATGACAATTATTCTTTTCTTGACAAATTTCTCAGGCATGAGCTACCAGAATAACCATGGCAATGGTGGACATCCTTGTCTTTTTTCTTGGAGGAAAAGCTTTCAGCCTTTCACCAGTGGGCATGATGTTACTTGTGGGTTCTTTATATATACCTTTTCTCATGTTGATGAATTTTCCTTCTATTCCTAGTTTTCTGAGTGCTTTTAACCAAGATGAGATACTGATTTTCTGAAATGTCTTTTCAATATCAATTTAGATGATCATGTTTACTTTTTCCCTTCATTCTACTAATGTGGTAGATGACACCATTGACTTTCCTACAAATAATCACCCTTGCATACCTGGGATAAATCCCACTAGGTCAGGTTGCTTAATCCATTTAATATCTTATTGTATTTGGTTTGTTAGTATTTTGTTGAAACTTTTAACGTCTGTATTCATAAGGGATGTTGGTCTATAATTTTCTTTTTGTGTGGTATCTTTATCTGGATTTTGTACTAGGGTAAGGCTGGCCTTATAGAAAGAGTTATGGAATGTTCCCTCCTCTCTAATATTTTGGAAAATGTTGAGACTGATTGGTCTTAATTCTTCTTGGAATATTTGGTAAAATTCAACAGTAAGTCCATCTGCTCCTTGGAGGTTTTTGATTACTTATTCAATTTCTTTTCTACTTATTAGTATGTTGAGCTTTTATATTACTTCTTGAGTCAGTGTAGGCAGTTTGTATTTTTCTAGCAGTCCATTTATTTCATTAGGCTACCTCATTTGTTGGCATATAAATGTTCATATTATGAACTTATAATTTTACATTTTATTAAGGTCAGTTGTTATGTCACCTTTTCACTCTTAATCTTAGTTATTTGCATCCTTTCTTTCTTTCTTTGTCAATCTAGGTAACGTATTGTCAAATTTATCAATCTTTTCAGAACCAACTTTTGATTTCTTTGATACATTCTACAGATTAAAAAAAATGGTTTGTGCCAATTATTTCTGCTATAATCTTTGTTATTTTCTCCCTTCTAATTTCTTTGTGTTTAGTTTGTCTTTCTTTTTCAGTTCCTCCAGTTGTGAGATTAATTCAATCATTTGAAATTCATGTTTTTTAAATTTTTATGTCAGAATTTAGAGCTATAAATTTCCCTTTCAATGCATCCTTTCTGTATCCCATAAGTTTTGTTTGCTGCATTTTTATTTCTATTCACCTCAAGATATTTTCTAATTTCTCTTGTGATTTCTACTTTGATTCTGCCTTTCTTTTAATGTGTTGTGTAATTTTCACAGATTAGCAAATTTTTCACATCTCCCTCTGTTATAGTTTTTAGCCTCATTCCATTATGTGAAGTAAAGATAAATTTTATGAATTAATTACATTAAAAAATTATTTTCACTTTTTTATGGCTTAACATATGGTCTGTCCTGGAGAATGACCAATGTACATTTTAAAAATAATGTGTTCTCTCCCATTGTTGGGTGTAGTTTTCTATTTCCTGTTATGTCTAATTGCTTTATAATATTAACTATTCTATTTATTTATTGATCTTCTGTCTAGTTGTTCTTTCCATTATTGGAAATGGTGTATTAAAATCTCCTACTATTGAAGTAGAACTGTCTATTTCTCTTCTCTAATGCATCAATATTTGCTTCATGTACTCTGGTACTCTACTGATATTTGCAAATATGTTTATAGTTTTTACATCTTCTTGTTGAATTCACCCTTTCTCTGTATATTGAGTCCTTTTTCCCTTTTAAAATTTTTTTACTTAAAGCCTATTTGATCTGATAGTATTATAACTTCCCAAGTACTCTTTAGGTTAGTATTTGCATGGAATATTATTCTCTCCTTTCAATTTCTACCTGCTTGTATCTTTGAATTAAGGTGAGTTTCATTCAGATAGAATATAATTGGGTCACGCTTTTTATCATTTCAGCCAATCTCTATTTTTAACTTGCTAGTTTAATCCATTTATGGTTGAAGTAATTACTAATGCAGTACTTTTTTCTGCCAATTTGATATCTTGTCTATATAAGTCTTCTACCATTTTTCTCCCTTAATTATCCTATTATTGCCTGTTTTCATATTTATCTGATTTTTGTAATGTACCATTTTGAGTCCCCTATAATTTCTCTCTGTAAGTATTTTCAAGATATTTTATTTGTGATTACCATTGCACTTGAATTTAACATTATAAATCTATGAAAATAATGTTTGATTTGATACCAACTTAAATTCAATAGAATGCACAGATGCTGCTCACATAACCCTCTATCCTCCCACCTTTTTATTGTACTTGTTACATATTTTATGTGTATATATTGTATGTTCCAAACCATAGAATTATCATCATTTTTATGCATTTGCATTTCACTTTTTTTTTAGGTGCATAGTCCGGGAATTGAACCTGGGTCTCCCGCATGAAAGACGAGCATTTGACCACTGAACCACCCGTGCCCCCTATGCATTTGCATTTTAGAACCTGTAAGAAAGTAAAAAGTGGAGTTACATATAAAAATGCAAGATGGCTCAGTGGTAGAATGCTTGCCTTCCATGCGGGAGACCCAGTTCGATTCCTGCACCATGCACCCCCTTCCATCCCCACCCCGCCAAAAAATAAATGCAATACAATACTAGGACCATTTATAATTGCCAATGTTGTTATCTTTATCAGAGACCTTTATTCCTTCAAGCTGCTTTGACTCAACTATCAAGTGTACTTTCCTTTCAGTCTGAAGAAGTCCATTTAGGATTGCTTTGTAGGTCAGGCAGGTCTTGGGTGATAAACTACCTTATCTTTGGTTTACTGGGGAATACCCTAATATCTTCCTCATTTTGGAAAGGCAGTTTCACCAGATATCTAATTTTTGGTTAAGAGTAATTTTCTTTCAACACTTCAAATATTTCATCCAACTGCCTTGTTCTCCGTGGTTTCTATGAGATATCAGCACTTAATCTTATTAGGCTTCTTTAGCATATTGATGATCATTTCTTTTAAATTGTTTGTCTGGTATATCCTAAGACTGGTATTATTTTTTATGATGGTTTCTGAAGTTTTATCTCCTTCCATTGTATAGGCTTCATTTCCTGTTTGTCTGTCTTGTAATCTTTTGTTGCACACTGTAAATTTCGATCTTTTAAAGTGTTAACTCTTTTATTTAGTCCCTGAGATCTCTGATCCATATGCTTACATAAAGCTAATAATATGATAGATATTTCCTTGAGTGCTAGGTTGTTATTTTAAAAAAATGAAAGAACCACTTTTCACAGCATGCAAATTGGAACTCTTTTGGCTAGTGTTCTCTTTCAGAGTTTAGGCCTCCCATCAAGAAGATTAGCCTGAGTTGAAAATGTGTCTTTCCTAAGCCTATAACTTGTCCTGGACTTGACCTTGGGGATTTCCATGTTTACAGGGATTCAAATACCCTCTCTATTTCCTAAGAAATAAAACTCCCCCTCAGGGTGCTTTATTGTCTTAAAGCTGCTTTGCTCCTAGGCTCTTTTATTTAATTGTTTCTTGCACTGGTTTTGCTTGCAGGGCAAGTTCTGGGAGAGTGAGCCACATAGGATGTCCTGGTTTGTACTTGCTGTCTGTCACCCAATAGATTAGCAACAAGATACAGGTATCCCAGTATCTACATAGGGGTCGTTTTGCTCCTTCTGGAACAGGGCCATGGCCAGATACTTATATTGAACTAGTAGAGGTTCCCATATGGAGACAGGGGCTGCAGCAACATCTTGCAACAGTGGAAGGAAATATATTTGACACCAATATCGATGCCCATGAGAAAGGGCTATTTGAAGCAGAACAAGAATGGAATTCCCATGCCAACCAAGCATGTGTAAACAGTTACAGTATTCCACCTTAATAAATCAAAAGGATAAAACCACATGATCATCTCAACTGACACAGAAAAGTCATTTCATAGAATCCAACATCCTTTCTTGGTAAAAGCATTTAGAAAATAGGAGTAGAAGGAAACCTCCTCAACATGATGAAGGGCATATTTGGAAAAATCTACAGGCAGTACTCAATGGTGAAAGACTAAAAACTTTCCCTCTAAGATCGGCATAAGACAATGATGACTGCCGTCTCCATTGTTTTTCAATATTGTACTATAAGTTCTATGTAGAGTACTTAAAAAAAAGAAATAAAAGGCCTCAAAAATGGAAAGGAATACATAAAACTTTCATTTTTTGCATATGGCATGATCCTATATTTACAAAGCCTGAAGAATCTACAACAAAGCAACTAAACCTAGTAAACAAGTTCAGCAAAATGGCAGGATACAAGATCAACATGCAAAAAACATGATATCATCATATCACTAATGAACAATATGAGTGGGTAATCAAGAAAATTCTCATTTACAACAGCAACTAAAAGAATCAAATAGCTAGGAAAAAATTAACCAAAACTATAAAGGACTTGTTTTCACTGAAAACTACAAAATGTAGTTAAAGAAATCAAAGAACTAAATAAATGGAAAGACATTATATGTTCATGAAATGGAAAATGTCAGTTCCACTCAAAATGATTTACAGATTCCATGCAACCCCAATAAAAATTCCAAACACCTAATTTGCAGAGATGGTAAAGCCAATCGTCAAATTTATTTGTAAGAGTAAGGAGCTCTGAGTAGACAAAAGTATTATGAAAAAGAATGAAGTTGTAGAACTCATACTTCTGACTATAAAGCATATTACATAGCTACAGTGGTCAAAACAGCATGATAGTTAGCATAAATATAGATTTATTGAGAGATGTAATCAACTTGATAATTCAGAAACAGAACCTCACTTCTATGGCTAATTGATATTTGACAAGCTTCAAATCCCACTCAGCTAGTAAAGAATAGTCTCTTCAACAAATAGTGCTGGGCGAACTGGCTATCCATATGCAAAAGAATGAAAGAGAACCTGTATCTCACACCATGTTTCAGTTTGCTAATGCTTCTGGAATGCAATATACCAACAGTGGACTGGGTTTTATAAAGGGGATTTATTAAGTCACAAGTTTTCAGTTCCAGGACCTTAAAAATGCCAAAATTTAGGACTCCAGAAAGACACCTTGACTCTGTAGAAAGGTCAATGGCATCTAGGTTTCCTCTGTCACATGGGAAGGCATGTGGCTGACATCTGCTGGTCCTTGTTCCCAGTTCCATTGCATTCAGGTTCTGACTCTAGTGGCTACCTCTCTAAGCATCTATGGTTCCCGACTTAACCATTCCAGGGCAAACTCTGGGTTTCTTTAGTTAGCTTCACATCTCATGGAAAGGCACATGGTCTGTTGGGCTCTGGTTCCTTTCTGGCTTCTGTTGGCTCTCTCAGCTCCTGACACCTCCCGGGGCTTCTGATTTTCAAAAGTCTGTGTCTAAGCTTTCTGTATTTTGGCTTTCCAAGCATCTAAGTTGACACTCCAATTGACTCCAAATATTGCATCCATGTCGCCTGTAAACTGTCTATCTGTCCATGAGCTCTTTTAAGGGCTCCAGTAAGCTAATTAAGACCAACTTGAAAGGGCAGAGTCACATTTCCATCTAATCAAAAGGTCACACCCATAATCAGGCAGGTCACATCTCCCTGGAAACACCCTAATCAAAGTTTCCACACTGAATGAAAGGTCACCTCCACAAGATTGGATTAGGGAAAGGAACATGGCTTTTGGGGGTATATAACAGTTTCAAACCAGAGCACACCATATACAAAAATTAACTCAAAATATATCAAAGACTTAACTATAATAAACGTCTGTATAAGTGCCTAGAAGAAAATGTAGGGAAGCATCTTCAACTCTTGTGGTAGGCAAAGTTTTCTTATACTTTATACATAAAGCGCAAATAATGAGACAAAAAAATGGATAAATGGGACTTCCTCAAAATTAAAAACCTGTGCACCAAAGGAGTTTGTGAAGAAAGTGAAAATAAAACCTACAAAATGGATAAAATATTTGAAACCACATATTCAATAAGGGTTTAATGTCCATAATATATAGATATATCCTAAAACTCAACAATAAAATGACAAACAACCCAATAAAATATGGGCAAAAGACTTGAATAGGAAT
>PVIY010029588.1:0-31864 GCA_004026745.1 Myrmecophaga tridactyla
AAAATTATTCTGAAAGAGGTTTTTCAGAGCAAGCAAGCCCCAGAAAGGAACTAAAGGAAGAAAAATGACTTTGTCAATTAGAAAATGGAAAGGGTGCTTCACATAAGAGGAATGAGAAGAGATTAGAAGCTGGTATGATCAAAATGTAGAACATTATGAGAAGTTTAACTTTCAGAGTTTGGGTTGACTTAGGAGTTTCTTATACAAAAAAAAAAAGTTTACTATGCAGCATCGTAAAATATAAATAAATAAACCTCAGTCAATAAAACTGACCTGTGCCAAAATACGGGTGGATTGAATTTGGAGAGGTTTCTACATAACTCTACAAGTGATCAATGGAATACATTATTTAGGAAGCTAGCTTTAGCCAGATGTTTTAATTCAGGTGTCTTCCATTTAACAAGAACTAGACATAACTTAGTCAAACCTTTTTTCAATATAAGCCTATATGTTCCCAAATTAAAATATTAAGTTCTTATACGTTCCTTATTTAAAAAGGCATCATTAAGGCCAACCTAAGTCTCTTTACTTTAATTTTACATATAATTCTTACAAATATAGTTATCTGATAGGAGTAACCATGATAATATTTGACTTGCCATCTAAGGACTTGAAATTTTATCTCTGCCATTTTCAAGCTGAATAAGCTCATCTCAATTGCAAAGTTGGGGTAAAACACTGTGCACCTCAGAGGACTATCATTGAGGATTAAATTAAAAAGCATAAGTGGAAGAACTATATGCCCTACCAATTATCCACTCAGTAGATTAAACTATCTCTAATATCACTCTAATGAAAATCATATCATGAAATAGCAATTCCTACAGCTTTATTTCAATAATCACATATTCCCTATTATGTACCTCTCTTCTGCCTCCTAATCATAGGATTTGAATGTACTCAAGTCTTTGTATCATAAAAATTGCTGTCATCCACACTGCCTGCTCAGTTACCTGATCCTCTTCAGTTTTATTTCTTTCTTCTACTGTTTTACAATACTTTTTCCTTGAAAGAATTATCTGAATCATTTTGTAACTCCTCACCTCACATCTACTTCCCAATTGTTCTAATCAAGGTCACCTATGACTTCCTTTTAGCTAAATCCAATGGACATTTCTCAGTTCTTAACTTTCTTGACATTTCAGTAGTATCTGAACTGTTGAACAGTCCCCATTTTAAACTACTCCACCCATAAATTCTGTTAGTTTTCCTCGTCTTACTGCATATTTTCACTTTCTGTGAGCTTCTTTTTAATCTGCCAGCCAAGCAAGACAGTAGTTTCTATACGTCTCTAACTTTCCCTTAATAATCCATTAGAAACACTGCCAGCAATAAGGGGGAACTTTAATTAAAATAATAGATAAATAGAAAGGCAAATCAATGAAATAGAATTAAAAGATACATTATAGTACATCTAGAAACCCTGGGGAATGGGAGTAAGGAGTCAAAGAGACTTCTTTTCACATTAAACCCTGCTGTACTGTTTGAATTTTTTTTGCCATGATCACATGTATTACTCTCCTATGTAAAAAACAATTTAATGAAAATGTTTAAAGAATTTAATTACATGAGAAAAGTCGCATTTCAAATCAGTGGCAAAACGAATAGTGTTCTAGATATCTGGAAAAGAAATCCAAATGGATTTTTTAATTATTATTAAATTAATTATTATTAAAATATCATGTAATTACTAGATGAAAATATGACTGACATTTTTATAATCTTGAAGTAGAGAAAATCTTCCTAATAATTACTACAAAGGCAGATACCATTAAGGAAAAGATTGATAGATATGATTACATTCAAATATTTCCATATGGCAAAAACATCATAAAATTGAAGGCAGATGAAAAATTGGAAGAAATGTTTGCTGCATATAAAATAAAGGCTACATAAATATCCTTAATATAAAATGAATTTTTACAGATTATTAAGAAAATGAATAACACTCTATGCTGGTTTAGAGCTGTTATGTACCCCACAAAAGACCATGTTCTTCTAATCCATAACTGTTGGGGCAGACCTATTGTTGGGTGGAACCTTTTGATTAAGTTGTTTCCATGGAGATGTGATCCAGCCTGATCAAGGTGGGTCTTAAACCCCTTGCTGAAGTCTTTTATGAGAGGTTAAAAGACAGATAAAACTCAGAGAGCCCAGAGAGGCTGAGAGAAAAAAACACCTAGAGACATTTGGAAAAAGCCACTGAAACCAGAACCCAGGAGAGAAGGATTAGCGGATGTCACCATGTGCCTTCCCATGTGACAGAGGAAGCCCAGAGGCCAATAGCCTTTCCTCAGAGAACGTATCTTCCCCTTGATGCCTAAATCTGGACATTTTCATGGACTGAGAACTGTAAATTTGTAACCCAATAAAACTCCATTGAAAAAGTCAACCCATTTCTGCTATGTTGCATTCCAGCAGCTTTAGAAAACCGAAACACAATCCATCTAAAAATGCAAATGAGTAGCATAATAAAATATATGTAACAACAAGGTTATGAAAGCTATAAGGTAAAACAAGATAGTTTTTTCTGGGTTCGACTCTAGGTGCATGCCCATGTTAAAAAAAAAAAAAACAAGATGGTTTTAGATTTTCAAATTAGTAAAGAGTAAAAAAGAATGATAATACCCAATGTTGGTAAGGTTAAGAAGAAATAGGTACTCTCACTCATGGTTGGTATGAGTGTAAAATGGCACAACCATGGAGAGAATTAATTTAACAAAATGTATCAAAATTTTAAATGGCTATGTCTGTTAACCCAGAAATTCTCTTTCAAAGAATTTATCATAAGAAAATAATCAGATAAGTGTATAATTATATATTTGCCATGTTTTATTTTGCCAGTACTTAACAGATTAGCTTTTGGCTTCTTTACAGTGCTTTGATGACTGTCATATATATATCTGTATGACAAGCACAGCTACAACAAATAATGAAACAGCTCTATCTTTACTTATCTGTAAAAACAAAAGTCTACAATATATCCTTTAATGAAAAAGTTCTAACTTCCTCTCTAGAACTGAGGAGAAGGAGAAAAAGAAGAGAAAAATACCCCTTCTTATCTGATCACTACAGCCCCTAAAAAATATACTTCTGCTTTTGAGAAGAGTTGTAAAGAGTGCTTAATCCATAACCCTTGGGGATGAGTTGGGGAGGACAATCTTCTTAAAACTGGGATATTAACTTCTTTCATCAGCTTTATTCCAATCTGGATTAAACCTGTGATAAAATGGAGGAGAAGCCACTACAAATTCACATTATTCAAGCTCAGGTGAGCCCTCACTACTGTTTAGAAATTAGTTTCTTTCATTTTTTGTAAAAGTTATTGCCAAGCTAAGATTCCAACATCTCCTTCAACTCCTCTCACATGACTCTGCTCAGTTCATACTGGACTTTTATTTTATTAAAGTTTTTTTATTTTATTTTATTAAATTGAGATTCAATGACTTTTTTCCACTCCATCACACGGTCCCTTGGTGTCTTCATAATTCTCCTCTTCTTTAGATTTCTATCTTTAACAAAGTGTCACTTCTATCACCCCACCAAGACTAGCCTTTCAACTTTGAGCTTAGTGGTAACCTCCCCCACTTCCTCCAAAATCTTCTACCATCTCTTACTTGCATTTTCATATTTCTCCTTTTCTATACACATTTTTATCTTAAGAAAGCCAATATTCTCTTTATCCTCTCCTTTACCTTCAAGCCTCTTGAAAAAAAACAGTCTACATACATACTGACTCTAACCTAGTTTCCATTCTCCTGATTTTACTGTAACTGCTCACTCAAATGCTCCAAAAATTGAAATGACAAAAATCCGGCTTTTTCTTGATCTTCACATTTTCATTCTCTTTGACCATCTTCTCTTGAATGTCTCTTGTGCTTTTATCTTCTATGGACATCACTATGCTGGTTTTATCCTGCCTTTCCCTGGCACCTCCTGTACCTATCTTCTAAAAAGCAAGCAATTTCTAAGGTTCTGTCCTTTCCTTAACCTTTTTTCTTCCTTTTGTTATTTCATTGGAAAAGATCTAAACTCCCCCACATGTTCATTCATTCACTGAGTATCTCTTACATGGCAAGCGCTGTGTCCTACACTGGAACATTAAAACTACAATAACAACAATAATAGAAAGACTTTTTCATTTTCTTTATTTCATTACTCTTGAGGAACATACTGTGTGGGCCTAACCTTTCTCTTGAGTTCCCAACCCACTCTTTCCAGATAAAGTAGGCACCTTAAAACCCAACATGCCAAGGCAGGCCAATAGTCCACCATGAGACTGGGCCTCAGGACCAGGGAATGATCACCCAGCTGGGTACAGGAATAGCCATCCTGCAGTCGAAGTGTCTGGCAGGCCCACCAGTACTGCAGGTCAGCTAATTAGCTAATCCCCCAGGCACTGGTCGGCTCCCCAGTCTCCCCAATAAAGATCGCTGGCCAGATAGCCCTGGCAGAACAGCCCCCTGTCAAGCATACAGACCTGGAGTACTTCGGCCAGGAGGGGCAGGGTTGAGAGAGGAGGATACTCAAGCACATCTGCTGGCCAGACCTGGCTGGGAATCAAGCCTGGGTCTACCGCTTGGTGGGCAGCCATTCTGCCACTTGAGAACCTGTGTACCCCAGCCTACCTTCTAATAGACCCTTAAGTGGAATTGTATCCCCTACATGAGATCCAGACCTTGATTTGGTAAAGGATAAATGACAAAGTGCAAAAGGAATCATTCAGCAAAAACTAAGAAAATACAAAATGTTAGAAGAGTGGAGGAAACCAACTTACAAAATAACTATATCCAGATAATCAAATGCCCCAAACACAACAGAAAAACTCAAAGTACATGAAGATCCAAGCAGAAATGGCTCAGCCAAATGTTCAAATCAAAATTCCAGAGGGGACACAGAATATGGAACAATTACTCAAGGATAGTTATAAAGAAATAAAGGATATCAGAAAAACACTAGAAGAGCATAAATAATAATTCAGGAGGTTAAATAGAAAAATCACATATCTCACATAAATGAAAGATGCAATAGACCAAATTAAAAATATACTGGAGAGATGATAGCAGATTCAAAGAAGCAGAAGTAAAAATAAGTGAGCTAGAAGATAGAACAATAGAACTAGAGTGCACAAAAGAACAAAGGTAAGAAAAATGGGGAAAAAAAAGCGCAGCTGAATCTTAGGGAAATGATGGACAACAAGAGGAACGCAAATACAAGAATTACTGGTGTCCCAGACGGAGAAGAGAAGGGTAAAGGGTTGGGAAAGTCAGTTGAAGATATAATCAGAGAAAAATTTCCAACCCTTATAAAATACATGAATATGCAAATCAAAGAGGCCTAGTGAACTCAAATAAATAAATCTGAGCAGGCCTACTCGGAGACACTTACTAATCAGACTGTCAGGTATGGAAGAGAAACAGAAAGTCCTGACAGCAACACAAGAAAACCAATCTACTACATACAAGGGAAAACACATAAGACTGACTTCAGAACACTCAATAGGCACCATGGATGCAAGAAGGGAGTGGTACAATATTTTTAAGATCCTGAATGAGAAAGGCTTTCAATCAAGAACTCTTTACCCAGCTAAGTTATCCTTCAAAATTGAGGGAGAGATTAAAATCGTCAAAGACAAAGAAAGATTGAAAGAACTAGCCAACAAGAGACCAGTCATACAAGAAATACTAAAGGAAGCCCTGTCAGCTGATAAAAAAAGACAGGAGAGGTAGGTATGGAGGAGGACACAGAATTAAAGAACATGAGTAAAGATAATTTAAAGGAAAAGAGAGAGAGAGAGAAGGAAAATAATATAGATCTGACAAATAAAAACTAAAGGACAGGGCAGGCCACGGTGGCTCAAGAGGCAGAGTTCTCGCCTGCCATGCCAGAGACCCACAGTGGATTTCTGGTGCCTGCCCATGCAAAAAAAAAGAAAAGAAAAAAACAAAAACAAAAACAAAAAAACTAAAGGACAAGATGGTAGAGTCAAGAACCAATATTACAGTAATTACTCTGAATGTTAATTGATTAAACTCACAATTAAAAGAACAGACTGACAGAATGGATAAAATCATAACACATCTATATGCATTTAAGAGATACATCTCAAACTCAAGGACACAGATTGAAAGTAAAAGGATGGAAAAAGATCTTCTATGCAAACTGTAACCAAAAGAAAGCAAGAATAGCTATACTAATATCAGACAAAATAAACTTTGAATGTAAAGACGTCATAAGAGACAAAAAGGGCAGGCCACAGTGGCTCAGTGGCAAGAACGCTTGCCTGCCATGCCAGAGGACCCGGGTTCGATTCCCAGTGCCTGCCCATGTAAAAAAAATAAATAAATAAAATAAAAAATAAGAGACAAAGAAGGGCACTACATATTAATAAAAGGGACAATTCACCAGGAAGAAATAATCATAAATGTGTATACTCCCAATCAAGGAGCTCCAAAATACGAGGCACATATTGGAAAAACTGAAGGGAGCTACAGAAGTATCAACAGTAATACCGGGAGACTTCAGTACACCACTCTCTGCTATAGATAGAACAAACAGAGGCTCAACAAGGAAATACAGAACCTAAACAATAGGATAAATGAATTAGATCTAACAGACATACATAGATCATTACATCCCAAAATGCCAGGATATACATTCTTCTCTAGTGTACATGGAATGTTTTCCACAATAGATCATATACTGGGACATAAACTGAGCCTCTATAAATTTAATTAAGATTGAAATTATTCAAAGTACTTTCTCTGTTCACAACAGAATAAGGTTAGAAATTAATAATCACCAAAGAACCAGAGCTTTCACAAATACATGGAGATTAAACAACACATTCTTAAATAATCAGTGGGTCAAGGAAGAAATTGCTAGACAAATCAGTAAATATCTAGAGACAAATGATAATAAGAATACAATGTATCAAAACTTATGGGATGCAACAAAGGCAGTGCTGAGAGGGAAATTTATTGCCCTAAATAAAAAACAAGAACAAGCAAAACTTGAGGATTTAACTGCTCACCTGGAGAATTTAGAGAAAGAACAGGAAACTAATTCCAAAGCAAATAAAAGAAGAGAAATAATAAAGACTAAAGCAGAAATAAACAAACTGGAGAACATTAAAACAATAGAAAGAATCAACAAAACTACAAGTTGGTTCTTTGAGAAAATCAACAAAATTGATGCTCCCCTAGCTAGACTAACAAAGAAAAACAGAGAGAGGACACAAATGAACAAAATCAGGAATGGGGGGGGGGTGTCATCACATATCATGAAGAAATTTTAAAATCTTAAGAGAATATCATGAAGAACTATATGCCAACAAACTAGACAACTTAGATGAAATGGACAAATTCTTAGAAAGACACAAATTACCTATAATGACTCAAGAAGAAATAGAAGATCTCAACAAACCAATTACAAGTAAAGAGATCCAATTAGTCATCAAAAATCTTCCCACAAAAAAAAGCCCAGGACAACATGGCTGCACAGGAAAATTTTATCAAACATTTCATAAACAACTAACACCAGTTCTGCTCAAATGCTTCCAAAAAATTGAAGAGAAAGGAACGCTACCTAACTCATTTTATGAAGCTAACATCACTCTAATACCAAAATCGGATAAAGAAGATACAAGGAAAGAAAACTATAGACCAATTTCCCCAATGAACACAGATATGAAAGTTCTTAACAAAATACTAGCAAAACATATCCAATGCCACATTAAAAGAATTATACATCATGATCAAGTGGGATTCATACCAGGAATGCAGGGGTGGTTCTACATAAGAAAATGTAGGTAAACATATTCAAGATCTGGTAACAGGAGGTAGCTTCTTAAACTTTACACCTAAAGCCCAAGCTGTGAAGGGAAAAAATAGACAAATGGGAACTCCTTAACATCAAGAGCTTCTGTGCCTCAAAGGACTTTGTTAAAAAGGTGAAGAGTTAGCTAACTCAATGGCAGAAAATATTTGGAAACCACAGTTCAGATAAAGGCTTGATATCCTGTGTATATAAAAGAAATTACAGAGCTTAACAACAAAAGAACAAACAACCCAATTATAAAATGGGCAGAGGAAATGAATAGGCACTTGTCTAAAGAGCAAATACAGTTGGCTAAAAAGCACATGAAGAGCTGCTCATCTTCACTGGCTGTAAGAGAAAGGCAAATTAAGATGACAAAAGATATCACCTCACACCTATAGGAATGGCTGTTATTAAACAAACAGGAAACTATAAATGTTGGAGGGGGCACAAAGAAATTGGAACATTTATTCACTGTTTGTGGGAATGTAAAATAGTTGAGCCACTGTGTGGAAATCAGTTTGGTGTTCCCTCAGAAAACTAAATACTGAGTTGCCCTATGACTCAGTAATACCAAATCTTGGTATATACCCTGAAGAGTTGAGAGCAGTGACAGGAGCAGACATTTACACACTAATGTTAATAGAGGCAGTATTCACAATTGCCAGGAGATGGAAACAATTCAGGTGCTCATCAACAGACGAGTGGGTAAACAAAACGTGGTATATACATACGATGAACTATTATATGGCACTGAGATGAAATGATGTCCCGAAACACGACAACACGGATGAACCTTGAGGACATAATGCTGAGAAAACAGACAAAAAAGGACAGCTACTGAATGATACCATTATTATGACTCTGATAAAACCACCAATGTTTTGGAGCAGCTAGAAAAAAAAATCTGAAATGAGGGCATAGAAGCCTGTGACAAACTCTGGGACGTTCTGTAGCTGCTTTGAAAATTATTGCGTTTTTCTTTCTTTTCTTGGTATATATATATATATATATATATATGTTATATTTTCTTTTTAAAAAATGGTAAAAAAAAAAACTATAGGCAGCCATAGTAATATTAGATAAAATAAATTCCTGATATCAAAAATTTGAATATTTAATAACATAGCTCACTACTACAACAACATTGATATTTGTAATAACTTTTAACTTGGTATTTTGAGAATGACAGTTTTCATAGTTAATTAAATGGTATTTAAGATAGTGTTTAATATTTAAAATTTAAGAAACTCTGATAGCTGTATCTATAGGTTTTTTCCTTCCTTGCTTTAACTTTAAATTGGTTTATGAAACATATTGTACAAACAGGCTTTACAGTGGTTACTAAGATTTTTGTTTTTAATATGCCTATGGATAAGCTAACTTAGATATCCATTTTAGGTGGTTAAGATTTTCATATGTTAATTGCAAAAATATTTGTATCTTCATATTATCCTGAAATCAGGAAAATATTTAGTAACATAGGTCATTACTGTAGCAATGCATATACTTGTAAGAACTTTCTATTTGATATTTTATGAACATTCACAGTTTTGTAGCTGATCAGATGGTATCTAAGTTAGCATCTAATATTAAGAATTTAAGAACTTTGCTATCTGAATTTGTAGATTCTTTCCTTGCTGCCATAATTTTAAATTGGTTTATGAAACTTTACCGTGCAAACACAGGTTTTACAATGATTATATGGATACTTAATTTAAATATGCCTATGGCTAAGCTAACTAAGATATCCGTTTATCTTGGTGGTTCTAAGTGTATTGTTTGTTTTCTTAAATTAATAAAAGAAAGCAAAAAACAGATAAATACTCGAAAAAAAAAAAAACATGCCTCATCAAATCAAATCACAACCTCTTGCCTAAACCAGGTCCTGTTCCTAATGCTTATTTCACTGCTCCTCCCAGCCACCTAGAATAATTACTTCCTATTCCTCACTCGATCCATTAATACAGTGTAAGTGTGGCCTCCAAAACCGTCCAGGCACCCACTACCAGCCTTCCATTCCCATTGCCACCACTCCAATGGGAGCCTTATGAACTTCCCGCTTTTTTACCAGAAGAGCAAACTGATTCAGCACCACAGCTCAGCGTGCCTAGTCCTCAGCTATCTTCAGGACGAGGATATTTACCCTGCCAGAAGGAAGAGACTGAATCAAGCCTTTTCTTAAAGTCTCTTTCAATAATAAAATCTCTAATTATGTGATTTATCTGATCTTTATTAAAAATATAAAATATTTTAAAAGTCCTCCCAACCTTTTTCTGTACTAATTCATTATAAAATTATCAATTTTCAGTATAATCTAAATGCCAAAGAGAATGGATGTTTTATAGTACAGTTAGATCAAACAATAAGAATATAAAAAGAGGGTTACAAACTTATGGGTGGTATAATTTTTTGAAAAAAAAATTAAAAGAAAAAACTGACAAGCAAAGCAACACCGAAGATTTTTAACTTTCTTCCATACTTGCCTTTCGGTGACTTGGTTACAGACTCAGAACATATGCAAACTTAAAATTTTTTAATTTACATAAAAATATTGGCTAAAAGGAAAAAAATCTTAGGAAGAGGTTATTTGATAACAAAATACAAAACACTGAATTCACAGAAATAGCACTAATTGCTATTTTGGTATCCCCTTACTTCCTGGTTTCCTTAACATATTTAAAAACTGATAAATATTTTAATCAGTAGTGTCAAACTTTACCCATACAATCCTTGATTAGTACAGAGAAGAAAATAAAATCATAAGTGACTGAATAAGCAAAAACAACAAATCTATTACATACTCTAATACATATTAAAAAGTACTATACTATAAATCTCAGACTTAATTGGAGACAGAGATAAAAAAATTGCTACCAGTTTCATATCCAACAGAAACTCAAGAGTCTTACCCTATCTGCCCTGATGTTTCCTTTACCTTCTGTTAGCTCAACATTTAAGTATGGAACCAGCACATTAAAGTTTCCCCAGTTCTCTCATATACATGTTTCACCTCTTTATTAGGATTCTGAGTTCTTCAAGGCTGAAAACAATAGCTTCCTATGTCATATTGGTACAAAACCAGCTCACAGCAGGTTTTCTGTATTTATAGAATAAAAATACATCCACTCAGTTAAAAGATGCTGTTATGTAAGTTCAAGAACTTTTATATAAAGGATGATAGTTATCTATGCCTACACTTCTTACAAGAACAAAATGGAACAACTTTAGATGTCAGCATGAGAGGCTTAGGCTACATATTTTTAAAGTTTTCAATACAGACTGTAAAATTTAAAATTTGTGGTACAATTTATCTTTTGAAATCTTTAATGGCAACAGTGCATATATATTTTATTTGAATAAATAGTTGTGATATTTTCTCAAAATAGAAATTAGATCAGCCATAAGGACTCTTTCCTGAACTTTAAGCTACAGAACTTCCAGAGACCTACTTTCTCAAATAGAAATCAGAAAAAATGCACCAAGATCCTTCTAACCCAACCATGTTAATATCACAGTTTTAACAACCCAACATAGGGGCATGAAGGATTTCACGATGAAAGCAGCTGCATGACCTAGAAATCAAAAACTCTGTAAGTTCCTGTTCCAGTTTTTTTTTTTTGCTGATTTGGAATAAGACCTTAGGCAAACAATTAATCTAGATGTCTGTGTCCTCATTTACTAAAGGAGAAAACCCTTAAGGAGTGTTATACAATGCAACGATTTAAGAATCAAAATGGTGCTAGAAAAAAAATTCAGATCTCAAACATATAAATTGTTAATGTAGTCATTATTTAAAGAAAGTAGATTTCAGAGAGCTTCCAATTTACTCAAAATGTTAATAATGTGATATCACCAATGAAGCCAAAGAACAATGAAAAAATTTGAAATAAATTATATTTCAAGTTCTTTATTTTAAAATTTTAGAATAGAATAGAATCTTACCACTTACCTGCTTTGGCTGACTTAGTCACTTCACCTCTATGAACCTCCATTTCATTCTAACGCTTGGCTAATTACAGTTTTATCTCACAAACTGTGCGAAAATTAAATAGTTAACATCTAACACATAGTAAATCTTTAAAAAATAATTAGCTGTTATTATTGTGAATACCATCCTCAAAATTATCATCATCACCTTTACTTTTTTAAGGAATTAGCCTAATATGTTAGAAAGAGCCTGAGTTTTGGAATTAGATCCTGGTTCAAATCTTACATCTGCTATTTATCAGGCATATGAACATGGCCCTACTTACTTTATCTGTAGATGGGAAATCATCTCCCTCCTTAATTTTGAAGATTAAATACGGCTATGCTTTGAGGGTTTTACATATGGCACCTAGCAAAACCTAAGTGTCAATAATAGTTTTCTTTTCATATCCTATGATTTGTTTTAATAATATAAATTTTCAACCAGTTAACACTATATGAGCAGACAAGAGTTGGCCTGAGTACTATGGCAACATGGTAAGGAGACATGGCCTAAGTTCTAACTAATACAGAAGTCAAAGTTGAGATAGTGAAACCTTCTCCAAGTGAAAACTAGGACATATTTAACAATAATTTAGTTAAAAAGAGTCTGGTACAAATCCCAGAATTACCCACTCTTCATATGGGTCTGCTTTCCAAATTCCAAATACTTAATTTATGGATGAAATTCTGAAATACAACTTTATAATTTAAAATAGTGGATACATGTGAAAAGTGGCTTCAGCATCCACAAATAACATTAAGTTTACAAGCAAAAATTTTTCTGTAATTGCTAAAATAAGTAAAAGGCATTTAGGCAAGATGAAAGTCTTATTTTCTGATCAATAGCACTATGCTATTCATTTACTGAATTGCTTTTGATCCTTAACATTTATGTAGTGCATCTTAAAATTATTATTTTTTTCTATTAATAATGAAGAAGAAAAAATAACCCAAAACAGAAAAGAATTCATTAAAAAGGCTATGCAATGATTCAAAGTATATTTTTATATTTAATAACAAATATACATATCACACACTATGAAACCTAACAGTATCATGTCAAACAAATTAACAAGATTCTAAAATGAAAAGGATTTCTGGCTTAGAAAAAGCTAAAGAAAATCATTCCCATTCAGGATTTCTACTCTGCAAATTATGTTGGGGATAAGAAATATCTCCTCTCAGCTAAAAAAAAACCTAAGTGTAATTTATTTGTAGATTAGCTAATTATTATTGGCTCATACTAGAGAATGCACGCTATTGTGTATTGGTTTAAAAGACTTCCTTTCCAGCTGTTTGGAGTCACATGGCAATAAATAGAAATAATAATGAGAATGCCAACAAATAAGCTAAGAAAAAATATGACAGCAATTGAATTTTTACAAGATCGGCAAGTTTATCAATGAACTAGACTTTTCTCAAGTTACTTTAATGTGGTAGCACATTATTTCTCCAATCTGAGAAGTTTTGCCAAGGTTTCCAAATGAAATGCCAATTAGTACTAACTTGGATATCAGTCATATGTGCATATAAAGTCAACACTGAAAACCCCACTTTCTCCCAGCATCTACCAGACAGCCACAAGTATTCTTACATTTACACTGGTCCCTCTAGGCTACAGGCATCACCTCTCGGTGAATAAAGGCACTGCTTCTCCCTCAAGTTCAGACATCAAATTCAGTGGTTAAGAGTAGTCAGTAATCTTTTTCTGAATTGATGCAAATGTTCTAAGAAATGATGAATATGCAACTATGTGACGATATTGAGAATTACTGAATATATATGTAGAACAGAATTATATGTTAATGCTTAATGTTTTTGTTTGTTCTTAATTTTTTTTAATTAATAAATAAATTTTAAAAAAGAGTAGTAAATAAATAAAAGGAATTTCTAAGTAAAATGTAAAGGCCTTACAGTCTAATAAACACATGACTAGCTGTTAATCAACTGCTGACCTCACCTATCTCGAATTCAGATGAGAACTATCCACTGTGAAGACTCAAAAATAAATGTCAATTTTTCTTTTCAGGCCAAGATGGCGGTTTAGCAATGTGCGCGTTTTAGTTCGTCCTCCAGAAAAACTAGTAAATAACCAGACACAGTACAGAACAGCTCCTAGGGCCACATCAGTGACCAGACACACAGTGTACCCCAGTCTGGACCAGCTGGACTGGCTGCGAGCCCCCCCAGAACCGTGAGTTCCCCAAGCTGCGGCGACCAGCGCCCCTCCCCCACAGCTGCTTCCCAGAGGGGAAAGGAAAGAGACTTTACCAGCAGCAGAGGCTGAGCCCAACCAAACGCCAATAGTGGAATTAATTAACAAATTCTGACAACTAAAAATAGACCCCCAGCTCAGGTGAACCTGGTCAAAGTGGAGGTGGCTCATTTTTGCCCCGGCGCCAAGGGGGCAGGGCGGACAGAAAAAGGAAAAAAAAAGAAGGAAACAGAGGTTTTTTGGGCTGTGTTTCTACAAAGGCTTGACTGCCTTTGGATACAGCGGCAGGGCTCCTCAGGCTACAACTGCCCCAGGCACAGGCAAAAACAAACCCATTTTGAGGGCTTGTCTGGAGCCTGTGCCTTCCCCAGGGGAGGGGTGAAGCCCAACTCAGGTGGAACCCCTCTCTCAAGGAATTCAGACACCAGGGCTTGGTAATTTGAAGCCATTAAAACCAGCCTACAACCTCTCCTCTATCTCCTCCATGTCCCCAGCCAAAGTTAAAGGTACAGCATCATATTATGCTGGTGGGACCTGCAGGCAGACAAGCACCACAAACTGGGCAGGATAAGAAAAACAGAGCCCAGAGACTTCACAGGAAAGTCTGTCAACCTGCTGGGTCTCACCCTAAGGGAAAACCAACACAGGTGACTCTTTCCTCCTGATAGAAGGCCAGCTGGGTCTGGGAAAATCCAGCTGGGGTCTATAATACCTACATAGACCCTCCTCAGGGTGGGGGAAAAAGGGCACCATACAACCAGGGCAAGAAACAAAAAAACAAGAACTGAAAAATTCCCCTCTGTTAAACAAAACCTAAGCTAAAGGTCCAGAAAAAGCTGAACTGAATGTCAAAGAACAGATAGACAACGAATTCATCCAGCAAGAAAACCCTAGGTAAAAGAAGTGAAAGCAATCTCCAGAATAAACTAATTAAGGTAATTAAATGCCTAGACGCCACCAAAAAATAGCAAATCACACTAGGAAAATTGAAGATATGGCCCAGTCAAAGGAACAAACCAACAATTCAAATGACATACAGGAGCTGAAACATTTAATTCAGAATGTACGAACAGACATGGAAAACCTCATCAAAAACCAAATCAATGAATTGAGGGAGGATATAAAGAAGGCAAGGAATGAACAAAAAGAAGAAACTGAAAGTCTGAAAAAACAAATCACAGAACTTACGGGAATGAAAGGCATGTTAGAAGAGATGAAAAAATCAGTGGAAACCTACAATGGTAGATTTCGAGAGACAGAACATAGGATTTCTGAACTGGAGGATGGAACATCTAAAATCCATCAGGCAAAAGAAAATATAGGGGAAAAAATGGAAAGATATGAGCAGGTACTCAGGGAATTGAAGGACAACATGAAGTGCATGAATATACGTGTTGTGGGTGTCCCAGAAGGAGAAGAGAAGGGAAAAGGAGGAGAAAAACTAATGGAGGAAATTACCACTGAAAATTTCCCAACTCTTATGAAGGACTTAAAATTACAGATCCAAGAAGTGCAGCATACCCCAAAGAGAATAGATCCAAATAGACATACTCCAAGACATTTACTAATCAGAATGTCAGAGGTCAAAGAGAAAGAGAGAATCTTGAAAGCAGCAAGAGAAAAGCAATCCATCACATACAAGGGAAGCCCAATAAGACTATGCACAGATCTCTCAGCAGAAACCATGGAGGCAAGAAGACAGTGGGATGATATATTTAAATTATTAAAAGTGAAAAACTGCCACCAAGAATTCTATATCGAGCAAAATTGTCCTTCAAAAATGAGGGAGAAATTAAAACATTTTCAGACACAAAAATCACTGAGAGAATTCGTGACTAAGAGACCAGCTCTGCAAGAAATACTAAAGGGAGCACTAGAGACAGATATGAAGGCAGAAGAGAAAGGAGTGGAGAAAAGTGTAGAAAGGACGACCATGAGTAAAGGTAAAAAGAAGGAAAATTAGAGGGACATATAAAAGCCAAAAGGCAAAATGGTAGAGGAGGGTACTGCCCGGGCAGTAATAACAATGATGTTGATGGATTAAGCTTCCCAATCGGGGGACATGGACTGGCAGAATGGATTAGGGAACAGGACCCATCTATATGCTGTCTCTACTCAAAGGACATGAGGGCAAGGACACAAATGGACATTTGCACACCAATGTTTATAGCAGCATTATTTACAATTTCCAAGATATGGAAAAAGCCAAAATGTCCATCAACAGACAGGTGGCTAAACAAACTGTGGTATATACACACGATGGAATATTATGCAGCTGTAAGACAGAATAAAGTTATGAAGTATGTAACAACATGGATGGACCTTAAGGACATTATGCTGAGTGTGATTAGCCAGAAACAAAAAGACAAATACTGTATGGTCTCACTGATATGAACTGACAATTAGTGAATAAACTTGGAGAATTTCATTGGTAACAAAAACCATCAGAAGATAGAAATAGAGTAAGATGTTGGGTTACTGGAGCTGTAGGGATACAGATTGTGCAACAGGACTGAATGTAAAAACTCAGAAATGGACAGCACAATATTACCTAACTGTAATACAATATGTTAAAATACTGAATGAAGCCGAATGTGAGAATGATAGTGGGAGGAGGGCTGGGGGCACAAATGAAATCAGAAAGAAAGATAGGCAATAAAGATTGAGATGGCATAATCTAGGATTGCTTAAAGTATATAATGACCCTGACTAAATGTACAAATTTAAAAAATGTTTTTGTATGAGGAAGAACAAAGGAATGTCATTACTGCAGGGTGCTGAAAACAGATGGTAATTAATATTTTAAAATTTCAACTAATGTGTGAGACTAAAGCAAAAAATGTTTATGTGGTGCAAAATTTATATTTTGACTAGTTCATCTCCTAATATAACTTATGTAGATAGTTGGTTGAACAACATAAGTACGTGGAACCTTGGGTAGGACATGAGATTTTGTTGGTTTGTCCAGAGTGATGCCCCAATGAATCCCAGAGTGATTTGATCAGTAAGCGGAAAAGTATTTATTTGCAAAGTCCCCGTTGGGGAGTGGTGAGAACGGGGGAAAATTCAGCCTCCCCAAGTTGAATTCTTGATATTCTCACAAGCAGTATGGACAACCAAAGCTATAGGCTGAGCCCCCAGTCTTGGGGTTTGTTCATATGAAACTTAACCCCACAAATGATGGGTCAAACCTACTTAAAATTAGGCCTAAGAGTCACCCCCAAAAGAGCCTCTTTTGTTGCTCAGATGTGGCCTCTCTCTCCAGCCAACACAACAAGCAAACTCACCACCCTCCCCCTGTCTATGTGGGACATGACTCCCAGGGGTGTGGACCTTCCTGGCAAGGTGGAAAAGAAATCCGAGAATGAGCTGAGACTCAGCATCAAGGGATTGAGAAAAACCCTAGAATGAGCTGAGACCCAGCATCAAGGGATTGAGAAAATCCTCTCGACCAAAAGGGGGAAGAGTGAAATGAGTCAAAGTGTCAATGCTGAGAGATTCCAAACAGAGTTGAGAGGTTATCCTGGAGGTTATTCTTACACATTAGATAGATATCACCTGGTTATCCAAGAAGAAATGGAGAGGCTGGAGGGAACTGCCTGAAAATGTAGAGCTGTGTTCCAGTAGTCATGTTTGTTGAAGATGATTGTATAATGGTGTAGCTTTCACAGTGTGACTGTGTGATTGTGAAAACCTTGTGTCTGATGCTCCTTTTATCTACCTTGTCAACAGACGAGTAGAACATATGGAATAAAAATAAATAATAGGGGGAACAAATGTTAAAATAAATTTAGTTTGAAATGCTAGTGATTGATGAAAGGGATCAGTAAGGGGTATGGCCTGTAAAATTTTTTTTTTTCTGTTTGTTATATTTTTCTGTTGTCTTTTTATTTCTTTTTCTGAATTGATGCTAATGTTCTGGGAAATGATCATGATGATGAGTATGCAACTATGTGATGATATTGTGAATTACTGATTATATATGTAGAATGGAATGATCACATATTGGGAGTGTTTGTGTTTCTTTCCTGTAATTTTTTTTAAATTAATAAAAAACTTTAAAAAAATGTCAAATACATATCTATATTATCTTTATATTATTTACATATTATCTATAGGAAAGCCTTCTTGTCTCCTCCTGAGCCTATTCATTCTTAATTTACTTACAATTTTAACAAGTTTAGATTTCCAAAGGATAAACCTACCAACAAAGTGCCAGTTATGTTCCAGATAGTTTTTAAGTATCAGAAACAAGCAAGACAACTACATCTAGTGGGAAGGACAGACAATAACAGGGAAACAAATAAATGATTATGTATGTTGATGGTGATAAGTGCTCTGAAGATGACATGGTGTACATGATAGCGTAGCATGTGTGAAAAGGGGGTGAGCAAGACAATGGCTACTTTAGCTACAGATGTTCAGAGTATTTGTAACCTGAATAATGAGGAGGAAAGAATATAAAGATCTGGGAGAAAATATCAAGTATAAACGCTCTAAGGCTGGAAAGCATTTTCTCATTTAAGAGAAAAAGAAGGCCAGTGTAGTTAAGAGTCTAAAAAGCAAAAGAAAGGGTCAAAGGAGATGAGGTGGTCAGGGGATTCTGTTGGATGCTGTAAACCATAACAAAAAGTTTGGGGCAGTGCGACGGTAGCTCAGTGGCAGAATTATCGCATGTCATGCCGGAGACCCGGGTTCGATTCCTAGTGCCTGCACATGCTAAAAAAAAAAATCCCAAAAAATGTTTGGATTTTATTCCAGGTATAATGGGAAGTCATTGCATGGCTTCAAGCAAGGGACTGCTATCATCTGATTAATGGATACCACAAAAAGGAGTATTACCTACCAGGAAATGAGATAGAAGAAAAGTATGAAAATCAAATAAACCTCCAAAAGATAACCAGAAGTAATTTTAGAGAAAGGACATTGCTACACCCCGGTCATTAGCTTTGAAGGAATCAAAGCACTACAGCTCAGTAAACAGCTGATGTGGTACCAAAATGAGTATGATTCACCAAAAATCATAAAAGTATAAAATACTACCATAATTTATATATCACTTTAAATATTTTATAAACTGTAAAATATATGTCATTTGGAAATATGGATTTTAGAATGGCAGAGAAAATGTAACATTTAGAGTTTTATCCAATTAATTACATTACTTTTATGCTTCAAAAAATGTTTAGCTATTCAATAAATTTAGTTACCTAAAACAATTTCTGAGATTTCTTAATAGCCAAGGCTTTAATCTGTGTTTAAAATAATAAACACATAAAAATTCACTCTCTTCCTCACTATTTGCAGTGCAAGAATCAAATCAGCTACAAATTTCATTCAAAAATATGTTTTTAAATCCATACTCTACCAAACAAAGCCAGTTCTTTCACTGTCATTTAATATATTTCTATCTCCATATTTCCACTTAGGCTGTTATATTACGTGGGTCAGAATGTAAGAGATCAAGAGCTTTATGCTTAAAAAAAAGTTATAAAATTTAATAATTCTTATTTACTCAAGTACCTCAGATTTTCTGTCTGGTACATAAATCTTTGGGTAAACTTCAAATGGATTAAATTTTATGGTTACCTAACATGCCATATGTGCTGGTTTGAAAGGACTTATGTACCCTAGAAAAGCCATGTATTAATCCTAATCAATCTTGTGGGAGCAACCATTTCTCTTAATCCCTATTCAATAATGTAGGCTGGAAGGTTGATTAGGTTATCTCCACGGAGATGTGACTCAATCAGCTGTGGGTATTAAGCTTGATTAGATGGAGACATGTCTCCACCCATTCTATGTGGGCCGTGATTAGTTTACTGGAATCCTATAAAAGAGGACACATTTTAGAGAGCCTTCCTTTAGAGAATGAGGAAAGAGGAGCGGAACCATGACAGAATGACAAAAGATCCAGAGAGTCCACCAGTCAGCGAGCTTTGGAGATGAAGAAGGAGAATGCCACCAGGGAGCTTCTTGAAGCAAAAGGCCTGGAGAGGAGGCTAGGAGATGTCACAATGTTCACCACATGCCTTTCCAGTGGACAGAGAAACCTTGTACTTCATCAGCCTTCTTGAACCAAGGTATCTTCCCAGGATGCCTTCATTTGGACATTTTTATGGACTTGCTTTAATTGTGGCATTTTCTCGGCCTTAGAACTGTAAACTAACAATTTATTAAATCCCCCTTTTTAAAAGCCATTCTGTTTATGGTATATTGCATTCTGGCAGCGAGCAAACTAGACCACCACATATTTCAGAAAACCAAACTAATATGAAATTTTTAAAAGTAAACATGATCAATTAACTCTATCTACTATTACAGACAGAGTACAAAATCCAATGTCAATGATTCCACATACTGCAGATTAACTTCTATCCTTTGTCAGAGATAACTGTCTGAAAAAAGACATTTGGGTTAACTTGTTCACCTTCTTGTCAAGTGAAAAATCCAGGCAGTCTACTATAAAACTAAATATAACCTTCTGAGTAAAAAGGTTTTTAATCATGGATAGTATGTGATCACTAGGTTTGGAACAAATATCAGTGAATTAAGAATGAAAGTAAACAAAACAGACATAGAAATCCAAGCTCATATTTGGAAAGGCCCTCATTTACAAAGAAAACATATCCTCATGATCTTTTAAAACAGTGTCTAAACCAAAGCTATAGGCTAAGCCCCCAGTCTGGGGGGTTGTTCATATGAAACTTAACCCCACAAATGATGGGTCAAGCCTACTTAAAATTAGGCCTAAGAGTCACCCCCAAAAGAGCCTCTTTTGTTACTCAGATGTGGCCTCTCTCTCCAGCCAACACAGCAAACCCACCACCCTCCCCCTGTCTATGTGGGACACGACTCCCAGGGGTGTGGACCTTCCTGGCAAGGTGGAAAAGAAATCCGAGAATGAGCTGAGACTCAGCATTAAGGGATTGAGAAAAACCCTAGAATGAGCTGAGACTTAGCATCAAGGGATTGAGAAAATCTTCTCCACCAAAAGGTGGAAGAGTGAAATGAGACAAAGTGTCAATGGCTGAGAAATTCCAAACAGAGTCGAGAGGTTATCCTGGAGGTTATTCTTACGCATTAGATAGATATCACGTTGTTATTCAAGATGTAATGGAGAGGCTGGAGGGAACTGCCTGAAAATGTAGAGCCATATTCCAGTAGCCATGTTTCTTGATGATGATTGTATAATGACATAGCTTTCACAATGTGACTGTGTGATTGTAAAAACCTTGTGTCTGATGCTCCTTTTATCTACCTTGTCAACAGACGAATAGAACATATGGAATAAAAATAAATAATAGGGGGAACAAATGTTAAAATAAATTTAGTTGGAAATGCTAGTGATTGATGAAAGAGAGGGGTAAGGGGGATGGTATGTATAATTTTTTTTTCTGTTTTCGTTTTATTTCTTTTTCTGTTGTCTTTTTATTTCTTTTTCTGAAGTGATGCAAATGTTCTAAGAAATGATCATGATGATGAATATGCAACTATGTGATGATATTGTGAATTACTGATTATGTATGTAGAATAGAATGATCATATATTAAGAATATTTGTGTTTCTTTCTTGTCATATTTTTTTTTAATTTAAAAATTAAAAAAAAAGGTCTAAAATAATGTTCTAGTTTGCTAGCTGCCAATATGCAACACACCAGAGATGGACTGGTTTTTAATAAAAGGGGATTTATTTCATTAAAAAAAAAGTGTAGTTCTTCAGAGTGAGTCAGTTAACTTTCAACTGAGGTTCTTTCTTACGCCAGAGGGCACCGGGTGATCTCTGCTGGCCTTCTCTCCAGGCCTCTGGGTTCCAACAACTTTCCCTTGAGTGATTCCTTTCTGCATCTCCAAAGGCCTGGGCTGAGCTGCAAGTGCTGAGATGAGGTATGCTGAGCTGCTTGGGCTGTGCTATGTTGAGCTCTCTCATTTAAGCTTCCAGTCAATTAAATCAAACATCATTCATTGCAGCAGGCACGCCTCCTAGCCAACTGCAGATGTAATGAACAACAGATGAGATTCACATGGCACTGGCTAATGTCTACAGCAATAGAACTAGGCACTTTCGCCTGGTCAAGATGACACCTGAAGTTAACTACCACAAATGATGAACACAAGAATCCTTTGGCTGTAAAAAAGAACTTCCTACTATAGGACTGGAAAGTCATATAGTAAATAAATATTAGGCATGGATGCTACTTATTGACATTTAAAAGTAATATGTATGAGCACAAACAGCTCTTAAATAATTTGCCTGTGGAAATATGCATTATAATTGAAATATGTCTGGTAAATTCTATTTGTTCTAAAACCTGACTATTAATTATTTTTTAAATTTTAATTACATTTTAAGATAACCTTTAGTTTAAAAACAAACAAAAAAAAATTGCTATCTAGATTGTAGGACAATTAAAGGAAACCATATCATCTTCCCTCCCCAACCCTTTAATCTGCAGCAGATTCGTTTTCATGACATAGAATTTTTTCAAAAAGCTGTTGCCTTATAGAATACCACATGTCCTAGATTAGTCTGATTGGTTAAACATTTTTGGCAAGAGTACTGCATTGGTAGTGCTGCACACGTCTTACTGAACTACATTAGATAGACTGCATGTAAGCTTGCCCCACTATTGGTAATCTACATTTGATGACTCAGTGTGCTAGTTAAAAACTGTTAGGTACTCCAGAAGAGCCATGTTCTTTTAATCCTGTCTCTGGGGACAAAGATGTTATTAGGTGGGACCCTTTGATTAGGTTGTTTCATAGAGAGGTGACCCCACCCATTCAAGGCGGATCTTAATCCACTCACTGGAGTCCTTTAAGAGGGAGAGATTTTGGAGAAGGCACAGACCCTTGAACACAGAAAATCCCTAGGAGATGCTAAACTAAGAGATGAAATCAAGAGTTTGCTCCTTAAAAGCAAAGAGAGGACCCACAGATGCTTGAAGAAAGAAAATGCCCCAGCAGAAGCCACAAGGATCCACAGGAGCTAAGAGAGCCATTCTGAAACCAACCCAGGAGAGAAAGGCCAGCAGACTTCACTGTGTACCTTCCCATGTAACAGAGAAACCCTGGATGTGATCTGCCTCTCTTGACTGAATGTATCCTCTTATTGATGCCTTAATTTGGACATTTTCATGGCTTCAGAACTGTAAATTTGTAACCTAATAAACCCCCTTTATAAAAGCCAATCCATTTCAGGTATATTACACTCCAGCAGCTTTTGCAAACCGAAACACTTGGTTAAGGAGACAATTACCAGATCATTCTAATGTAAAAGGAACATTTTCCCCCCATTTGTAATTAGAAATAATCTATAAGGTGAACTTTAGACATAATGTGAATAAAATGGAGTTCTTTAAAACTTACTTGGATCACTTTTTAATTGTGAGATATCTGGAATTCTCAGATTTTCCCACTGTTAATATGCTAAATTTATTTTTTTATCTACCACAAGTGAGATTATACTAAATATTCTGCCTGTCCATATCTGGATTTCTTTCCAAATTAGTACATGTAGGTTCTTGTCAATAGCTACAGAGAATTCCACATACCACGATTTATTTAATCAGTCTCCTAAATATCCATCATTACAGTTTTCATTAATAGTTTTTTACACAGTTTTAAACAATGCTACAATAAACATCCCTGTATGGATAATTCATGTGCTTTGTATGAATACATTTGCAAGAAAAAATTGCTAAGGACAAAACTGCTGGATCCAAATATATTATGTAAATTGTTTTTCTTTCAAGAGATATTGCCAATTTCCTGCAAAAATTTATGCTCCCAACAATAGTATAATGCTGTTTCCTCATCCTTTCTTCCTCCTCAACACTGGATATTAGCAAATTTGTTCCTCTTTGCCAATCTGAGAGATAAGAGAAAAACGGTGACTCACTATTGTTTTAATTTTTATTTCTACAATCAAGAAGGTCAAGAATCTTTCACAAATTTACTGGGCACTTGAAATCATTTCTCAATGAATTGTTTATTTATAGTCTCTGTCCTTTTGTCTACTTAATGTGCCTAACTAAGAATAATAGTCAGTATTTTAAGCAAATAGTTGAAAAATCTGTAACAAGTTTCATTATAAAAAGGCATAAAATATTATTATAATTGGTAATCTGCATCTAATACCCTCACATCTCCACTCCCCAAAGTTGTAGTTCCTGGCAATAAATATTTTGTCTCATTATGTTTAATACACCTTTACCTAATTGTCCCTTAAACTGAGACTACAGTAATAAATGTACTAAAGAATTTCCTACATTAAAATCTCCTTAATTCTTTTAAAAAATCAAATTCCTGTAAGCAAGAAATAGGAAGCAACTGAAATTTTAAGAAGTCAGCATATTGATCTTTAGCTAACATTTTAGAATCATTCAGTTTATCTAGGGTTTCTCACTTAGCATTAAACAAAAAGACATTTCTAAGAATAGGGAAACCAAAAAGACAAAATTAAATCTGTCTAGAGAGAGCACAGCACATCTATTTTTCACTATTACATTACTTTAAAAATCAATTTCATATAGGTGTGAGCAGTCAAGTGCTAGAGTGTGATAAACTTGCCTGGTCAATGTAAAAAGCCGTGCCAGCACGGATCTCTCTACGCTGTTTGAGGTCGGTTTCAGTGGTGTCCCTTGACAGGGCAATGTACTCAACCTCCCGTTTGGTCAACTCCTGTAAAGAAGAGAGCAAAAGTATTCCAAAAATAAAACTAAATTTCCAACATATAATGTGGACCAAGTTATCTAACAATACCCAAGAGAATAGCATTTTAAATGTAATTCTGGGTTATAATCTTTAGCACCTCAACTTTGAGAAAAATGGAATAAATTTATCATTAATCAAAATGTATACATCTGTTCACAGTTCTTACCTTTACTGTATCCAGTGCTACTACGTGAGGAATAAGAATCAAAATTAGATCTTAAAATCCTCAATGCCTCACGTGGAATTATTTTTAAGTATCATGAATGATAATTTGGCAATAGTACTATTGGTTTTCCCCACAAACTATGGCTATTTCTGTAAGTAAAATTCATATTGTTAAAGAAAAGTGATTTAAATTAACTTATTCCATTAACCGACTTTACCAAATCCCTAAAATATGTTAAGCATTCTACCAAATGTGAGAATAAAGTAAATAAATAGTCAGGTCCCAATAGAAGAGAGAGACACATCTTAGGCATAGCTGTAGGTTAAAAAAATTATAATAGTTTATTCCACCAAAATATCATTGATTGTAAAGGGAAACCATCCCAAATCCATTTCTTTTGGAATAATTAATCCATCATTAAAAGTCATTTTTCCCTATATGAAATAAAAAAGTTTGTACGAAAAACGCTTTAAATTACTCTTGATTTACATTTTACAATGATGAATTAAAAACAAAAAACAATGACATTTTCCAATCATATAAAGCATATGGTGCTTTTTATTAAATAGGAGAGGAAGTTAATTTACTGGAATATAAAGGTAAAAGTTGACTGTCATACCATTACAGGAGAAAAGGGATATTTTCATAGAATGAGTTTTTCCCCTACTGCATCTCCATTTGATGTTGATCAAAGTATATTATAAGGATTTAGTTTAAAAAAAAAAAAGCTTGCTATCATGAACCCATAGTTTTAAGTATATATGGGAAGAAAAAATTTTTTTAAATAAAGAAAATGTAAGTACAGTGCAGATGTAGTGATACTAAATCACAGTTTTCTTATCAAGAATGAATCATCTGTGGGAGCATAATTTTGGATCACAGTAGCAGGTTCTCTTTTAGCAGAAACATGCTTCTTGCTTCTGGAACACATCAATAGTACCTTCATGTCTGTTTCATGGATCAGCAGAGTCTCACTGAAGAAAGCCTGTCACTCATAATAGACATCTATGGATTGACAAAGCAATGTATGCCTCACTGCCAAATTGACCACAGTTAACACCCTGAACTGCCACCTTCAAAGTAATGTGATCATCGTCCACAGTGTTGATCGTTTCCTTGGGTGCTTCACCAGCCATGGCCAGCACCAAAGCCTCCTCAGCTGCTGCCTCACAAACGGCACCAGGAGCAGCAGGTGGAGTCGGCAGCAGTGGTCTGCCAAGGCTTTTTCAACTATCTACGAAAATCCTTTTACAGGAATTAAATATGAAATTGTTTCTATTTAATTTCTCCTGGGTCCAGCAGGCTTGCCCCAAATTTCTGCCTTTAAAAACTTCACCTGCTCTGGCCATTACTAAACATTTTAGAGCCAATGGCAAGAGCTTTCACTGTAGCCTCAAGCAAGGCAGCTTAGTTTAATATTCAATTTCCTTATCCTATATATTTTCACAGACAGTAGCTGCTTGAGCTGTGGATCACAATTTAAGGTCTTTTTTTTTTTAAGGGTATAGGCTTTAGATTAATTGATTTATGATGCATCTTTTTAAATTAACAGGCCTCCAAAAACCTCCTAGCTCCTCATTCCTGCTCTACATGATTTTTAAAGTACCAAAATAAACTCACAACTGAAAAAAAAGAGTAACTGAAGTAGATTTTAATATATGGAAATCAACTCTTTAATACCAGATAACACAAGGAAGCTGTAAACAAGTTTCTTCTCTTTATCCTAAAAAGTATCCTCAGAACAGAAAAACTTCAACTGAAAGCATTCTTCCTTGAATCATTAGAGCAATGCCTATTAATGATGACAAAGTAATAAAAAATCTTGTAAATTTTTTATTTGGGTTGAGATCTGAACATTTCAATTCACTTAACAAATCAAAAAACCTGCAAGCATTTAAGAGGATAAATCAGAAATGGGATTTGAAATCCAATTCCAACATTTGCTATCTGGATAGGATAAAGCTTGAGTGAATAATTTAACCTCTCTGACTTCAGTTTTCTCATTCACTTAAAAATTTAATTTAAAAATTAAAAAAACAAAGGAAAGCACATAAAGCATGAACTTTTAAGTTCCCTTTAAAGACTGCATAATACCAAAATACAAAGAGAATTGAGTGGTTGGCTTTTTAAAATGTGGACCTAAGAAAAGAGAATTTTCCCCAAGTAATATAAAACTAAGATTTGTTTTGTAATCTCAGAATTGCTGATGCTACCCACTGCTCATTGCCTGAATTTAATATTTCTTTTCTACTTGAAGTGGAGGACTGAACTAAGAAATTTGCCAAAGCTATGAAAGGCAAATGTACATTTGCTTCCCTAATAACTAATCTTTCTTTAACATTAATATTTTTTAAAGTAGTGACAAATCCTGTTATTTTTGTAAATTCTTAATTTTCAAATTTCTTAATTTATAACATAGCTTATCAAAGAAAAGAGCCTTATGAATTCACAAGAATTGATTGCTCACCAAGTACTGCATAGCAATAGAGCGTCGAAGAGGCCCAGGAGGTCCTATCAGAAAGACATCTTGCCCCAAAAGATCTTTCTGCATTATCCATCTTAGATGATGAACTACAGATTGAGTCAGAGAGTCTGAAACTTTAAAGGGGGAAAAACAAAATGAAATGTAAATTAGAATATTATGTACACAAATTTTCAAACAATGCACACAGCATATTATATTTTAAAAAATGATATAGACACCTGTGGATTTTTACACTTTTTTACAGTAAAACAATTATTACCAATGTTAAACCAGGATGAAGTTTATGCAATCAGAAAGAGTCACATAATCCACACTTAAAAGTTTGGAAGAACATGTGAATACTCACCTATAACTGTCACTAAAGTAATGAAAGTGATTTTCAAGGGTGAACTGAGATATCATTACTTTATCACAACAATATAAGACTATTTCCTTTGCTCCCAATCATCTGAGACAACTAATACTTATCCCAGTTTTAAATTTTAAGAGAAAACTACATTATAACTTAAGGTGGCAGTGGATTGTAGGATCTCCCAAATTTCACAAATTAGAAAGTTTGGTGAAGAGTTAAATGAACTCAAGAGTTCCCATTATAACCATTTTCATGTGTACAATTCAGTGGTATTCATTACACTCACAGTATTGTAATACCATCACAAACATCCATTAGAGAATTTAGAATTCAAGTCTATTATCACACCAACTCTCCTGAGAATAGTAAACTCCTCTACACAATGCCCCTCCAGGACTATGATTAAATCACTCATTAATCTGCTCTTCTTCTGCCTAAGCATTTTCTAAAATGTTTAAATTAACACAATTAATTTGGACCAAATAAAAGGTACACCTACTACCAAATGTTTTCTTTCCTGCATTGTTATAGGTTTATCAAGAAAAAGGATTAAAACAATACATCTCCTTAACACCTCTAATTTTCACATCAGTAGGCTCTTAAACCCGTAATTTTCCACAGCTAAGGGAAAATTAAATTAATCATAATTTCCTTTCATTTTCTCCCTTGCAATTTAGAATCCCCAAGGAAGTTCACACAGTGGTAAGGTGGTATACCATTATGAAACTAAGTCTTAAAACTATTACAGAGGTAAACTATTCTTCCGAAATTTCTAGGCATGAACTACACTCTGTAAAGAAGTACAATACAAATATACTTAGAATAAGTATACTCCAACACTTTCCAGAACACTTTTAACAAGTTTGCCAACAGTCTATCAGCAAGCATATTTGATTTACCAAACATTTATTGAGAACTCACAATATGCCAGGCATCAGTGGTACAAAGCTAAACAAGATTGGGTCTCAGCCATCAAAGTGTTTACAGTCAATGTAGGGATTTACTTCTAAACAATAATTTATATAGTATTTCAATATTTACCAGTAATCTATTTGGGAAGTTCAATTACAGAATTAACAACTTAATCTTCCCATAGGAACGTAGGTTTTGAGATGTGCTCCTGATTGACCCTCGACCACTCCTTAGATAATTGAGACAAGTCCTCTTTTAATAGCTAGCAGAAAGTTATGCAAGACCACCAGAAACAAATGTGTCTACATTTTTTTCTGTCATGCCTTCATCAACTTTTGATATGATATTAGCTGGAAAGCAGTCTTTCAGACAATTTTCCAATTCAATCAAAACACTAGCAATGATAAAGCTTACTTCATCCCCCATACCATATGCAATATATCATAAATGTTTGTATTTGTGAATATATGAGTATTTATAACTAATTTTCCAGTGCATTACTCAAGCTTATCCATAAACACCATTTAAAAATGAAAGTAAGGGTGGGCGATGGTGGTGCAGTGGCAGGGTTCTTGGCTGCCATGCTGGACACATGGGTTTGATTCCTGGAGCCTGCCCATGCAAAAAAACGGAAAAAAAAAAAAAAGGAAGACATATGGCATCAAAAAGTTAGTACTGAAATCTAAAAATTACCAATGGTTAACAATTGACCACAGCTGACAGTTCCAATAAGACAAACTAAAGAAAGAAAATAAGGGATAGGGTTTTTTTAATTGCCCTCATTTCTCTGACAAATTGTTTTACATTCACTTGGATTTCTTCATTCTGGGAAATAATGACTTGACAGAATGAGACAAACATAACCAATACCTGACACAAAGACAGTAATTCATTAGGAATTGCTAAATGTTTTAGACAAAAAAAGCAGCTTAACGTATATATAAAAAAGAAACATATTCAAACTATACTCTCATTTATGCTTGAAGAAAATATATTTTCTACCTCATAAAACTATAAAGTCCCCCACAGAAATCAGGTATACCATGAGATATCTAATAAATGTTCTCCGATAGTAACAAAATTTTGCAAGATGCCACCAGAAAAATCCTGGTTAAAACATCACACAATATCCAAGTAAGTAAACTCCTAAATGCTCAAGAAAAATTCTTGTACCTCAGAAGACATGCAGAATGTGAATAGCAGCATTGTTTAACATAAAACTGGAAATGGGAGAATAGATAAAATATTCCACTGTATGGGATATTATATAAAATATAATAGATATAATAAAAATAGAAATAAAATAAAAATATAATAAAAAATAGAATGAGGGATTACTCCTCCCAACAATATGTTTAACCCTTAAAGGTATAATACTGGCTGAAAAAATTAAGCCACAAAATGAGTCAAATATAATATGATGTCACTTTGATAAAGCTCCAAAAACTAGCAAAATTAAACTTTGAGAAATATATTAATACATGATAAAATCATGCTTTAAAAAGTAAGGGATGGAGGGCAGTGCGATGGTGGCTCAGTGTCAGAATTCTCACCCACCATGCCGAAGACCTGGGTTCGATTTCTGGTCCATGCCCATGCAAAAAAAAACAAAGTAGGGATGGAGTGGTGCAGGGGTAGAATGCTCATCTTCCATGCAGGAGACCTGGGTTTGATTCCCGGACAATGCACCACCAACCCACCCCAAAAAAGTAAGCGATGGAATCTTGAATAGGGCAGGAAACCTTGATGGTTTCTGCTGATTGGTGTGATGTCCCAACACATGCCTGAGTGATTTGGGCAGAGAATTAAAAGGTATTTGCAAAGTGCCCTTATGAGACAGGGGAGAAAGGAGGAAATGTTAAACTTCCCCCTCTAGGGTTTTCCTGATACTCTCGCAAGCAGTGAGGACAACAAATTCAATAGGCTGAGCCCTCAATCTTGGGGTCTGACCCTATGAAACTTGTTCCTGCAAAGGAGAAGCTAGGTCTGCTGATGACTGTGCCTATGGGTCACCCCCAGAGAACCTCTTTTGTTGCTCAGACATGGCCTCTTTCTCTAAGCCAACTCGACAGGTGAACTCACAGCCTTCCTCTTCCCTACATGGAACATGACTCCCAGGAATGTAAATCTCTCTGCCAACATGGGACAGGGCTCTCGGTGATGAGCCAGGACCTGGCATCATAGGATTTAGAGAGCCTTCTTAACCAAAAAGGGGAAGAGAGAAATGAGACAAAATAAGGTTTCAGTGGCTAAGAGATTTCAAACAGAGCCAAAAGGTTATCTTGGAAGTTATTCTTACACATTATATAGACATCCCTTTTCAGTTTCTGGTGTATTACAGTGACTAGAGGGAAGTACCTGAACTGTTGAACTGTATTCCAGTAGCCTTGAATCTGGAAGACGACTGTATAACTATATAGCTTTTACAATGTGACTGTGTGATTCTGAAAACCTTGTGTCTGATGCTCCCTTTATCCAGGATATAAACAGTTGAGTAAAAATGTAAGGATAAAAATTAAATAATAGGGTAGGGATGAGGAGTAAAAAAGAAAAAATTGAGTAGATTGAAATACTAGTGGTCATTGCAAGGAAGGGGTAAGGCGTATGGGATATATGAGTTTTTTCTATTTTCTTTCTACTTCTTTTTCTGGAGTGATGCAAATGTTCTAAAAATGACCATGGTAATGAGTGCACAACTATGTGATGATATTGTGAGCCACTCATTGCATATATACTTTGGATGGACTATATGTGTGTGAAGATATCTCAATAAGAATATTTTTTAAAAAAGGAAGGGAGGTGGAGACAGTTCCAAGATGGCGGCTTAGTGAGGTGTAGAATTTAGTTTGTCCTCCAGAGCAGCTAATAAATAGCTAGGAACAGTATAGAACAACTGCTGGGGCCATATCACTGGCTGGACACACAATGTACACCAGTCTGGACAAGCTGGACCAGCTGTGATCCCCCTCAGAACTGTAAGTCCCCCAAGCTGCAGAGGCTGGTGCTCCCCGCCCCCCAACACAGGCTGGTTCCCATAGGGAAAGAAAAGAGACTTTACTAGCACCAGGGGCTGAGCTCAACCAAGCTCCAATTGTGGAATTAATTAACAAATTCTGACTACTGAAAATAGGCCACCAGCTCAGATAAACCTTGAATAAGAGCGAAAGGAACTAGGAGTTTCTGCCCCAGTGAAGGGGGGACAGGGCTGATGGGGAAAAAAAAAAAAACA